>JAVTVY010031807.1:0-134908 GCA_036873755.1 Hanleya hanleyi
AGCCCATTAGATGCCCCCTCACCTAAGCTTCACTTTGATACCTCACTCGACCCCATCGGTACACTAGGGGCTCCCCTAGCTCCAAAAAGGCTATTTTCATACCCTTCGGTCACCGCGCATGCGCAGAATGCCGATATTTCAACCCCACACCTAGCCCATTAGATGCCCCTTCACCTAAGCTTCACTTTGATACCTCACTCGGCCCAATCGGACCATTTTATCTAGGGACTACTTTTTCTCCGCGGAAGCTTTTTCCCGAGACCGAATTACCGCCAAAACCACGGCCAAACCGCATCCCCGCGGATGAATACATTTTTTTTTTTTTTTTTTGCCGGAACTTTTTTTTTTTCTATGCACTCATTGATCGCGGCCATCTTGTACCCACCTCCCACATCTTGCACTCACTGACACTCGCGATAAATGTGGGAGGTGGGTACAAATGTGGGAGGTGGGTACAACCCACCTCCCACAAATGTGGGAGGTGGGTACAAATGTGGGAGGTGGGTACAACCCACCTCCCACACATCACGCATGCGCACACCCCCAATAACCCCCCAATGCCCATACACTTATGACGTCACACCAGGTTCTGCGCATGCGCAGTGGGGGGGTATTCTATCAATTTACGCTATGTATACTACTGTTGGGTATTCGAAGGTTAATGAAACATCAGCGCAACTGATAGTTAAGAATTGTTTCTAAGGGAGAAAGTGATATTCTGTACTGTTAAATATCACCAATTATAGTGACATTCTTGTCCATTCAACCGAAATGTTCTAGTACTAATTTGCAAAACAGCGAAGTGATATGGGTTTGGTCATTATTGGCATGCGGCGAGTTCAACTACATGTCCTTTTCTTATTCGAAATAGTTTCACATTTAAACAACTGATCGTTTATGCAGGTATGTCCTCTAAAATGGCAAATAACGAGGGTTTAATTTATACAGTTAACTGAAGATTGACTCGATGGCACAACGACGTGATACGAATGTCTTAAGGATGTCATTGGTGAGAATTCCTCATTGTCAGACAATTGCATTATTTACTGTCCGTCAGAAGTCGACGGCACGGGGGCACAGCGAGACATTCCTGTACATCGTGTGACGGGGGAGTTTAGTCACACTATGACCATATCTGTCCGCGGAGAATCTGATCCCAGCTCTCCCGCGGCGTACAATTGATTCAGCACCTTTGTAATCGAGTATCATTTTGTTTTATTAGGAAATGCTATTACACTTCGGTAATCAGATCGGGGAAATTCTAAACTGATACGGAGAATGGAGGCATTCTTATCGAGTTAACGGGATATAGCCACCTCTTGAGTCATGCATTGCAACACATTGTCCCTCCGCGACATCGGAGAATTCTCCAACTCACATTAACGTTATCAGATAACTCCTGGTATCATGTACCGCTGCACCGGAGAGGACAAATTTGCGAACATAAACGTTATCATAGCTCGTGCTCTAGCCTAACAATTAGCATATATCAAAGTTGCAGTGTTATCGTACCGTGTTATCGTACCGCTTTGAAATTTAAGTGATGCCCTCCAAGAGAAATGAAATGTTAACCTCAAGACGATTGCGAGGCAATCGTCGATGTTTCTTTGCCAATATTTTCCCCAATATTGCTATTTCGTGTGAACGTCGTTTAATGAAAAAATGTGAAGACATTTCAGTTTGGCCTTTCCTTCTTACCGCTTCTTCTAGCTGCCATTGTTTCAAAGACTGAACAAATATGACAGACAAATTTATAGATTTATTATGCGTCCCACGAAAACAGTGCTTGAAGACAATAGTATATACCAGACAACCGACTTGAAGGGCAACATTGAGGCTCAATTAATTCACAGTCATGTCCCAGACAGTCGACGGGTCGACCATTACAACATAAGACATGTTCTTATTTGAATAAATTCCGTTGAAAGAAACATGAAGTTGGTTCGTTACTCGTCTATTGTATTGGAACGTTGGGTATTGCTTTTTTTGCACGAGAAGTTCCACGCTGAGATCATGTAGGAATGTCCAGGAAACTTCTAGAAAGCTTAAACTACATTTAAAAATTCCAAATGATATCAACCTTTGTATATTGGCCCTGTCAATTGACATACAGTGCAGATGTGATATTTGATGTACACACTCTTCAGTTTATAAGGGGGCTCTGTTTTCATAACTTTGGCTCTGCACCGTTGGGATGTATACTGATACAGCGTCAAAGGCTTCGAGGTCACACCCTTCGTCTGAAAGTGTATGATGGACTAACTAGCCAATCAGATTCTGTGATTGCCACTTCCTTTTTGTCAATTTTGACAGTTAACCAATCAAATGACAGATCTAGCACTCATATTGTGCAAAACATATGTAAATTGGCCGAAACGATAGTGGGCAGAGCAGCATGCGGATGTAAATTATTCGGGATTTCAGTTGAACAAATGATAAAAACCATTCTTTAGCTTTGAGAAAGTTGAAAGTTTCCCTAACGTAACGTTATCCCCGTAGCAATAAAGAAGTTTTTATCCCTAAAATGTTATTAAATCTGTACGCATGATATCCAAATTAGCAAGTGTATGCCTAATATTTCATGCGTAATTACCCTGAACAAGTTAGTAATGAAATAATTACTTTTGCACAACCATTTTTATTTTCTTCACGCATATTCTACTACCCATTATATTATATGTAATAACCAGAATATTACGAATCAAATGGAAACGTGTACAAAGTTTGGAACGTTGTAACCCCTTTGGCCTACCATACATTATATTTATGCATAGAATGTGATGCCTAATATTCATCTCGTTCAAACTAAAGATGAAGCAAATTCCCAAGTAAATCTCATTAACTATCAATCCAATCTAAATCTGATTAATATAATTACTAAAAATTTGACTAATATAATTACTAATTTAAATCTAAACAAAACAATTTGCTGAAACCTTTATAATGCTATTTAAACTCTAATGCAATGTATACTTATGTGTAGTCGAATCTATGAGCAAGAGTCCTTAATACGGCCAGACCTGTCCATGTCGAGAGTCTCGACACTTTACTCAATCACAAGGGCCAGACCGTCATGTCCGTTAAGGAGACAGTCATGTTTAAACGTCCTGGTCATCGGTCAGACAGTCAGACATCGATGAAGGATTTGACAGATGAGGTAAATATGATGACCGGTAATTTGTACAAAAGGTGGGTTTTGTGGGATGGCGTTGTAGACACCCCATAGTAAAGCGTAGCAACGAAGAGCGAGGGAGGGCGTTGACGAGGGCATTAGGTTAATTAACTTAATTAACATTACAAAATGGCTGCATTTCAAAATATTCTGTGTGGGCATGGATAGAGAATTCTCAATCTCTGGTCGAGGTGAACGTGTACTCGTGAGTGTAAACTGTTCTGTTTAGAAAACTAATAAGACAACCTACGCTAGAACCACTTGCTTTAACTGTTAACACAAGTCGGTAGATCGGGTAATGGAATGGTTGATATCTAAGGCTCTCGCAAACTGATTTATATATGTTTAATAAATTAACAGTTTGAAAGTGCCTTTGCTTGATATTCAAAGATGGGTCCAAGAACCTGTTGGCGGACACTAGAACTCCTTCGTGAAACCTGTATAAAAGGTTCATTGAAAGTTTCAATCGAAAGTAGAATGAGATTGGAACTTAAAATTTCCAGAAGTTTCCTGGACATTCCAACAGTTCAGAGTGGAACACTATCTCGTTAATGCGGTTCCAATGGTCCAATACAACAGACGAGTAACGGATCAACGACATAGGGACCTAGGGTGGTTGAAACTCGAGGCGATCCTGGTCACGACGCATGCATCTTCACAGGTACTGGTAAATCCTAAATCCTCGCAGAAGGTTTACCTGGACATTTTTGGTGATTCGAATGAGTTCTCGAGTCGATGCCTCTATCATACAGTCTCGTACATTTCATCCCTCGCGCTTGTTTGAATTAGCATGTCGGTATCCCAAGCCTGCGGTGTTTGCTTCCGATGTCGATTTCAGTCCGACATCAAAGTAGTTTGCCCAGCAATGAAATTCAAACCGATCACATCTCATACCTCGCAGCGAATTGGCGTAATCATCTAGCTTAGCGCGTTCACCGATTGGTTTGATTTAGAGGAAACCCCTTGATCTATTTATATCCAGGACTGGTATGGGTAACTAACCAAGCCCGTGTATTGATCCTAATAGATCGATCGGTACACTGGCTCGCGAGAATGTGCTGCATGGTGAAAGACCGGTTGCCAGAACCAGCTTGTGGATGGTCTGGTTGATATGGTAAGCTTGTTGACGGGACAATCACAGTATCTGTTTGGAAAAGGGGTGTACTTGAACCTACTCAATATCCAATTAGTATCAGGCTTTCTTTATAATATAGTGCTGTGTGGGTGATCCTGTTTGGGAAGTTGAGTGCTATACAGAGAACCTGTATTTACTGCTGGTCATTTGATGCCATGTATACTTTCCGAGGTTCCTGGTTCGTATGCCGCAAGGGATTTACCCATCCATCACTACATAGTATATGTGTTATATATGAAGAAACCATTATCCGAAAAATAATTTAATATTAATATGAATTCATTTTCTAAATGACACAAATTGTACCTCTGGAAATTACGGTGGACGTTGGGACCCGCATGCGTGATGGTGCATATGGACTATTCGAAGTTGATGATGGACATTAGGACATAGTGGAATGGTGAAACCCACCTGGAGAGGCGTAAATATACTATGCAATATCGTAGCTATTAATCAAGCTTGGCTGCTGTAACCTGCCTATCAAATGAATTACCCCTGTTCACTGACATTGAAGGATATTGTCAAGGTATTAACTCTTCTCTCGTTCATCACAGATCGGGAAAATAATCCCATACAATCTAAATCACCGGTCTGTGAAATTTACACAATATCGATATACTGCAAATAAGCCTGTTACATTCCACTCTAACAATGTAAGGTCTGTTGCGTGAGAGATACTGTCGACGTGCAGTTCATCGTTGCTGGGGGAATAACGATCGTAAAATGAAGGATGGGATTATTCCGTGATACTAAGGATCATTTGCCACTGTGAACTGTTCAGACCACTCGACAAGGATCATGTAAGTCAGAAATTCAAGAAAGGCCGATATATCGAGTTACCAAGAAATGGCGACACTTGACAAATAACTTGTCGATAAGATACTGTAATTTACAGGTATGAGTGGTCTTTAATACAGACCTTCGTGTCTATGCAAGAGACTGTATTGCTGGAGAAGTGCTTTTGGTTATCACTTTATTGCGAGGAATGAAACAGCTGACACGTATGCCAAGAGCTTTTGAAGGAGATATGAAGGCAAATGGATTAAATAGCTGCAAGCATATAATTTCACATTTGTGAAAAGTAAAGGAATTGTCATATTTTACTCACGTTCAAGCCTGACGAGCTGCCAAATCAAGCCATAAAGAACCATGCTTTCTCCATGGTTCGCGCCTTGCAATCTGTTCTCAGCTACAATTGATCGATAACCCAGGTTGGATATTCTGTAAAACAAAAAAGAGAAATGACAGTGTATAAAATGTATTTGATTTACTACGCAGAGTAAATGGCAGGCTAGGCTCTCAGATTATTGATATTGGTCCGTTTTCATACAACGTTTATGAAATATTCATATTTCT
The DNA here is from genome assembly GCA_036873755.1 of Hanleya hanleyi. Lineage (NCBI taxonomy): Eukaryota > Metazoa > Mollusca > Polyplacophora > Lepidopleurida > Hanleyidae > Hanleya > Hanleya hanleyi. Next base: position 5,664 of record JAVTVY010031807.1, read on the forward strand.
GGAATACCCACATGGTAAACTTAATGTGGTTTATGCCATGCGACACTATAGAAAACACATCGACTGTTATGTTTCATCGCCAATGTTATGATTAAAGAGCATTATCGTTCCCCGCTAAACACTTCTCCACTGCAATGTTTTGTCAAGTCGATTTGTCAGGCAAAATATTAAGGTCACACACCTCCATTGTACTCGCATAATGCTTTTCGCAGTAAATCATCCTTGCAGTGTGACTTCACAACGTATATTCATTTCCGCGAGAAGTGTACCAATAACTGGGTCATTTCCACCATTAGAAGCTTAAATCTAAATCGATCAATAGGTTAATAAGTGTCAATAGCCTTTGATATCGATGACAAAATGATTGCTGAATATACATATATTGTCCGCTATCATGCTTCCCCATCAGGAACCGGTATCCAGATGTAATCCGATCGTCAATACAGCCAGTGCCATCATATTAAAAGGTTATCAACGGATTTCCAGTAGATTATTTCCATAAAGTGACCCGAAGCGGGTGAAATCGCCCTCCAGGATAGCAGTTTGCGTACAAAAAAATATCATCTCTTCACTAGAACACCTATTAGGGCGCCGCGTCCCACACATTAGACTGAAAACACGGGCGTCAAGATGTTCATTGTGCGCTTCCATACATTTAACGTCCATACGTCCAAAGATCAACTTACGGACTGTGACCAGCCTGGAAAGATCCATATATAAAGCGAGCTTCCGGTCCGATAGAGGATGAGTTACAAACACAATCACTGATATAAAGAGATGATATCCAATAATTACTGGACGCCAGGTTCCACGCCACGCACCACACTAGATTGCATTACAGGTAGTGGGAATAGGAAGACCCGAGGCGTTATTCGCATTCTAGGTACACGGGGTAATTAAGTCATAAGAGAAAGCGGTCAACTGTTGCCGTACAATGGATCAATTACATCCATGCTTCCAGGCGTTCTAAAAAAATGATATGGATAATTGGTTCGGAAGCTTATAGCTTAATTGGGTATTTCTACAGAGCACTGATAGATGGGTTTTAGTATGTTATCGAGCCGGGCAATTGGGAAAATATACCGTATTCATTTATCATATCGGCGCTGCTCGTCACAAAGTAAACTCACGATACTTAATTTGATTGCGTATATGCAGAGAGGAGGCCATACTATTTGAGATCGGTTCGTCAATCCATAAGGTTTCGTGCCATGTATATACGACTTCCCATATATACGACCCGGCGGTAAAAACAATAATAGTCTGATCATTTATCATATCTCGTTGGAGGTTCCATATGGTAATTCATTTGCTTGTGATTGGCATTAGGTTTCACAGCAAGAGTAAGCTTCAGCTTTGCCAATCATTAGGCCGTCGTCATCCACTAAGCATTTCCACATCAATATGATGGCCAAAAGACGGTTTATAACGTTTTGAATTTGATTTTGATCAAAATTCTACAGTTGTTCAATAGCATCCTGTGCGATGTAGAACAATCATACATAATCCTGTTGAATTTGTACTTATACAACATCCGGAGGTATTTCACGTCACTGCCAGAAGGATTGAGTATAGACATGACGTACCCAAACTATTTGGTCAAAAAGGACTCCAGAAATTTAGGTCAAAATGAAACTTGAACCAATTCTTTGGGTTCCCGTCACGTCTATGCCCCAAAATATTGGGTCAAATTGACAAAATTCTTCTGACAGTGATGAACAGGCGCAATACGTGCCTGAGATATGTTACTCGAGTCGTATCTATTCCCCAACAGTGTATAACTTTGTCATGAGCCTTAACATTAACATTAACTCTAAGCATTTCCTTCATATCTGAGGTCTGTTATCTCCAATTGTCCATCGTGATGCCGCTCTCAATAATCACGGATTCTACTCTGTGATTAGGATTATAATCACTATACGTTAGTCCTATCACAACACATAGAAGTATCTCCATATCAGGTCAGTATAGTATAACAGTTGTCACACTATACACAACACATGACAGCATCTTCATATCAGCCCAGTACAGTATATTGTCACACTATACACAACACATGATAGCATCTTCATATCAGGTCAGTGCAGTAATATTGTCACACTATACACAACACATGAAAGTATCTTCATATCAGGTTAATATAGTATAACAGTAGTCACACTATACACAACGCATGATAGCATTCTCATATCAGGTCAGTGCAGTATATTGTCACACTATACACAACACATGATAGCCTCGTCATATCAGTACAGTATATTGTCACAATATACACAACACATGAAAGTATCTTCATATCAGGTCAATATAGTATAACAGTAGTCACACTATACACAACACATGACAGCATCTTCATATCAGATCAGTACAGTATATTGTCACACTATACACAACACATGATAGCATCTTCATATCAGGTCAGTGCAGTATATTGTCACACTATACACAACACAGGATATAGTATCTTCATATACGACCGGTACAGTAAAATGTCACACACAACACAGGATAGTATTTTCATATACGACCAGTACAGTAAATTGTCACACTATACACAACACAGGATAGTATTTTCATATACGACCAGTACAGTAAATTGTCACACTATACACAACACAGGATAGTATTTTCATATACGACCAGTACAGTAAATTGTCACACTATATATATACACAACACATGATAAGATATCAGGTAGGTACAGTGTCGTATAACAAACTTACAATGCTGTAAATACGTACGCCAATTTGTAGCGATGCTCGTGTTTGAACTCTTTAAGCATCCACAACCATCCACAACCAAACTTCCATCTACCACATACCCACTGAAGCAGTTTTACCATCAAACTAACCTATTTTCTGGACTCGTACATTGCCCGAGTATAGTAACAGAGGTCAGTGTAAAAAAGCTAGGTACGAGTCTCACCTTGTTCAAGGTAAGCAAAGGTACTTAATTCTGACCACGTATAGATTTAGTGTGTGTCAGTGGCCTTAATTTATGACCGCGTGTCCCGGACACTGGGATAAGATATAATATATGGCGTAGTCTGGCGCTGACCACCTACAGGGTCGCTTCAAGATAATCAAGGGATGAACAACTTGAAGGCACACGAGGTTATTTTTAACAGGTGTATAAATCAGAGCGAAGATTTGATTTATTAAAATGAGAAAGTGCTGTCAAGTATGAAACATGATCTATGATGTAGGTGAATAAACATATATCACCCATCAGAGCAGGGGAAAGTTGAAAAGAAGCGTTCTCTTTTGACCATTGTGAACTTGTCAAGAGATTTAAGATGTCAATAATAAACAATATTTTAAGGCTATAATCTATGACTTCTCTATTCTGTACCTATTAAGGCAGTATTTTGCGAATACCGAATGCAATACACATTCAATTGGTTAAGCATTTCTTTCTGTGACAGATCGACAGCCATTTTCTTTTCATTTTTTCGTCAATTATTTCAATTGTGTGGATGAACGATTTTATTCCTAATTCGAGAGTATAGTTCACAATCGAACGATAACCATCTCAACTTCTTAACGCACTATATTAAATTTAATACCCCCGGTAAATATTTCACAAATCCATGAATTCTAATGATCTTTTATTTTATTTCATTGTCAAAAACTGGCCTCTTCTTCGTTAAGCGCCTGTAGTACAGTACCGGTACAACAGTATACCAGTAAGATAAAAGTCCTCTCTTTTGATCTCATTCGTACATAATATCGTGTCAACCCGAGATACACTGGGACGCAGATTTACTTGCACAGATCAAAGAGGTATATCCCGTCTGGTGCATGTATACCCCTCCTATCTAATCACACCTATATCCTTCCGCTCTGATAACGAGGCTCTTGCTAGTCGGTCTATTGATCACCATACATCTCCGGAAGCCAAGGGTACTCGAGATATCATTAAGAGTGTATATATATAACAATGCCATCGAGTACTTGCGGTGATGTCAACGGTCTAGAATCGGATTTATATGATATCTTCTCCCATCTCACAAGGAGATTACGGACCGTCTTTCAAGACTTATCTTCGAACATCTCCGGTGTGAGCTATATTCTGTGCTTTATCGCTACTCGAGTACAGCGAAACCTCCTTAAGGTCCATGAACATAGTTCTGATGAATCGATCGATCTTCATGAAATAGCCTGGTAAAGCTCAGCTTCTTGGACTTACTGCTACACACCTAGTACTTAATCGTTTCGATTCCACATCAAAAGATGCCAATTCCGATGTACCAGATTCTGAGCTCAGGTAAAAAGGCCTTTGATGTAGTCACGCGTGAATCGGATTGTGGGTGGTGGCCGTGGTATGTCTGCTTCTTGCGTCCGCATCGATTCAGTCCGTTCCGTTTCAGTATCGAGTTATGTATACAATATACACAACCTTGACAACAAATTTCCAATGGGAAGACGACAAGGTAAATACGGAAAAGAAATTCTTTTCATAAGGATAACATCAAAGACGACAAGGTAATGTGCCATCGATTGACTGTGAGCTGAGAACGCTGATAAACTTGAAGTATGAACTAAATTATATATGTTGTTCACTATTGCTCCTGACTGAGATAATGCTACGTCTTAGAATCTTCCGTATTCTGTTCTGAATGTGAGGTGCCTCCCTGTGGAGTCATGGTTGCTACCGTATATATGTCGAACGTCGTCCGTTTCCCATATCTCTTACATATCTAACAAGCATGTATATGTAATGTGCAATATGCATGCCATTTATACAGACTGAAGGAAGAACTACCCGGTCTTGAAGGAAAAATCGAAATTTGACATTGTAAATTTGAATGAGACAGATATATGGATATCTGATGTAAGAAAAAGGTAGCTTCATCAAAGATCCGGATGAAATGAGGGACAAAGAAAAAGGGCAAAAGTTTCGTCGTTTTCCGTCCATAGATCATTGAGCTTACTAAAAAAACGCCATGCATAGATCAAAGGAAACGGACGAACGTACACTACTACACACTATCCCAGATCAGGGAGGGTAAAACTTTCGTATACTTACTTTTACCTGTTAAGTACACTGATCCGAAATAATGATTGTAACCTGTGGCTCGTTACTTTTACATACATAATAATAGAAAGCCCGTATTCCAGCTCGTTATCGTACAGTAATTATATATTTTCCATCATCAGGACATTGCAAACAACATTTCCCATCAACAAGTCCGTCATCGCACAAAGCTGTCTGTTTGTCACCCACGCTTGAGTTGAAGAGGTGACAAAGTCGTCTGAAAGCTCACAATATGGTTTCGGCGACGGACGATTTTTTCTAAACTGATTTCTCGAGACGGCTAGATTAATAACACATCCACCGAGCCTGGATTTGAATCTTCAACTCATACAAGAGAACCCCAGTTTTGCGCATCATGCGCGAATGATCGGACAAACTCAAATGTGGAGCATCACGCTTGATTAGGTCGCTAAGCCTGTGTCCTTCATTCACCTGCCAGAAGTCAAACTACTCGATCATAGGCACAGTGCTCCCTCTGCTCAATGGGCGTGTTATTAATTTGATTGCAGAATGAAATTGACCCTATCTCTCTCGAAGCGGAGAAGCGCGGTTCAACAATGACTGCTCTAATCTACATACGGGTTCTTGAAATGAGAGGATGCGAGATTGAAATGTGTTTCTGTTCAATTCGATATACACGGTAATTATCGACGTGCAGCTAATCCAACAAACTCATTTTGGGATTTGTCCGAGATCCAACTTCGCTACTGGCCTATACTGTGTATGGGTTGTTTTTGTCTAAGGAGAGATGGACACAACTCTGGAATAAATAGCTGGACAAACACGCTTTGTGGAAACGTATGCTTTAGCAAATATCATTTTTTTTTACCAATATAATAGTCTTCTTGATGTAAATCAGCAAAATACAGGAATAATGAATACATATTCAATGAGCACGAGAATGGTAAAACGCGAAAACCCCTGCAGGCAAAATAAACTGTACAATACTGAAAATTCACAATCGTGGTAAACAGGATAGAAAAGTCCAAGTTTATGTTTCGCATGGACATCGAATTCACAACAAAAGCCATGAAATTAAGAGTTAGGCGATTCATATCTGTATAAGCACAAAAATAAATCCGGAGTTACCGATATAGCCGCTTTATATCGAGAATCGCCATGCGCGTGCCAGTTCTGAGTTTATTCAAGTGGGTGAGTGAATAGGATTTAACGTCGCTTTCAACTATATTTCAGTCATATCACGACCAGTTTATTCAATGCTTATATATAGATAGGAGATGTGTTCCATCGGTAAAACCGGCATAAATCAGAGAAACGTTTTTTTTTAATACTTACCGTATCCAAATATGAGACATTGTATTATGTTGGCAGTTCGGTCACCAGAGCGAGAATGGACAGCTCCGGATGGCGGGTATATAGTCTATTCCGTCAACCTTCGGACGGTATCAGTGCGTTAATTAGAAATATTATTAACGCAGTACAATATATACGGCACACGAACGACTAAACTATTTAACATAATCAAGTAGAAGGGTTAACGCGAAGAACATTCATCGATTATTTTGAAAAGTAATTTCGGTGATTGATGATGGATAGGCAAAAGCGAAATTCAACGCTGCATGAATAAGTATTATTTTCAACTGTATTGAGCTATACATATAGTCTCAATATCATACTAACTTGGGTGCGAATGATATTACCCGATAAAAAGGACCCGGATATAGAGTTGAATACGGTTTCATCTTTACCATCTTCATGTACAAGCCGATTTCTCTGTTCGCACTTGGAAGTAGCCAAGACTTCAAAACTACTTCTAGTAACCACCTAAATTTTCAAAATCCGATATGTAAATTTCATCTACAAACCAGAGAAGAGCCAATCAGAACATACCCAAGGACTGTGACGTATTCACTCAGTATGGTTACGTCTTTTCTCCTAATATGGCGGTAGGTGTGACGGTGGGACTGACCAGGTACAAAGGACATACAATCAGGCAACCCACTCATATGACACATCCAGAAATTCAAATGGATTCAAGGTCAGTAACGTTTTGTGTTTATCAAGGCTAATTTGAAGTGTGAACGGAGAAGTCGGCTTGTGTATAAAGATGCATCTTTACCATGCTATGTTGTAATATGCAAATGTATCCATTCGATATCTCGACATGGAAAGAAACCACGGCATTTGCATTATGAGGGCTTGAACAGGAACAGTGGAGGTTCAAACGACATGAAACAAAGTCCCATTGATGAGTCGGACTTAAATCTAGCCAACGGCAATACGGATTATGGCTTTGCGTCTGTAACGGGAGGCTATAACTCCATAATTCACAGTCAGCTTAGGAGCTATAATTCACCATAATTTACCATCACTTCAATTGTGCACTGGTACAACAGTAAAATTCATAGCTTGCAAACGACAACAAACTTTAAATGCCTTTGTTCTTCATTTATAGGATTACACGCTTAAATAGTTCTGCCATCTGCCAGTAACCGGTATTTATAAGAGGTTGTGCGATTGTATGGGACCCTATACAGGCGCTGTCCAGAAGATATCAGCCATTGCCTCTTCAATAAATACAATCAGTCAAAATAATTGGCTCAAATTAGCATGGACAAGTATAGTGCAGCGTTTTGTCCGACAGATGGAGCGAAGGGCTACCTGTGGCTAAGTCCTTGTCCAGTTTTTGTTGCCCCCGGCCAAGATTCGGTCCTCTATCCCAAATTTGTGTCCACCCAACCAAAGAATAAAACCTACCCGGGGCGATATCTTGTTAGGGACATTTTTCAAAGGCATAAATGACAGTAATGTGACCGATGACCCCTGAAATTACGTCAATTTGGGAGATGACATGGGCAATTTTGGACAAAAAATTTATTATTACGCTGCATCCTTCAAACACAACCTTCAAAATTTGGCAGAAATCTCAATTCAAGCCAGCTAATTATTTGCAGAAACCTCGAAACCATTGCTGAGACCACCATCGATATTATCTTTGGCACATTTGTTAAAGTTGTACAATAAGCGTCCACATTCATTTTCTCTCACAATGTAGAAATGTCGCAAGGAGGAAATAAGTTCGATACGGCCCACAGACACGAATGGATAAATGTTATTTTAAAAGAAAATGGTTAGACAATTAGTTCTAATTAAGAGACAATGGGGTCTGTTTATATATCCGTGCTGTTCGATAGTTCGGTTCCATTTGACCGAGATGAGAACGTGACATTTACAAAAGGGTTAATGCTGCAAAGATACACAACTGGTAGTACAACAAATTGGCATTTCTCCCACTTCAAGCACTGCTTTTGGGGACAAGTCGAGAATAAATGTAACACATCCTTACTAAGCAGTCGACAGCAGAAAACCGCTGGATAATTCAGCGGGAAGTCGATATGAAATTTGTCTGAGAGTGACTTTGTTCACAATGAGATCCTGAGGTTATCAATGGAACTCAATTCTGACAGACGAACACCACTGTATACTTTCTTTTATTCGTCATGCCTTAGCTTCCAAACTTTCGTGCTAAAGTCACGTAATGTTCTTGTGAGACTTTAGTATTAAGAGTTCGCCGCCTGCAGGGATGGGGAATGAAGAGTTGCGGTTACCTACTACTGTCTGTCGCACATTACGAGGGAACGGCATTTTCGGCAATGTATCGAAGCCATCTGACATTTTTTGCGCATTTTTTCTGTTCAAATCGCTTTTTGTCCGTGGTCCGTCGTCAGTCCGTCGTCCGTCCGTCCGTCGTCCGTCCGTCCGTCCGTCGTCCGTCCGTAAACAATTTCTTGTTATCGCGATTTCTCAGGAACTACTGCATGGATCTTTCTCAAATTTGGTACACAGGTTCCCCTTGGGGTCTAGTTGTGCAAGAAACCTTTTTTGGTCTGATTCGAAAATCCAATATGGCCACCAGGCAGCCATCTTGGATTTCCCCATGAAACCTTGTTATCGCGATTTCTCAGGAACTACTGCATGGATCTTTCTCAAATTTGGTACACAGGTTCCCCTTGGGGTCTAGTTGTGCAAGAAACCTTTTTGGTCTGATTCGAAAATCCAATATGGCCGCCAGGCAGCCATCTTGGATTCCCCATGAAACCTTGTTATCGCGATTTCTCAGGAACTACTGCATGGATCTTTCTCAAATTTGGTACACAGGTTCCCCTTGAGGTCTAGTTGTGCAAGATACCTTTTGTGTTCCGATTCGAAAATCCAATATGGCCACCAGGCAGCCATCTTGGATTTCCCCCATGAAACCTTGTTATCGCGATTTCTCAGGAACTTCTGCATGGATCTTTCTCAAATTTGGAACACAGGTTCCCCTTGGGGTCTAGTTGTGCAAGATACGTTTTTTTGTCCGATTCGAAAATCCAATATGGCCACCAGGCAGCCATCTTGGATTTCCCTTTGAAACCTTGTTATTGCAATTTCTCAGGAACTACTGCATGGATCTTTCTCAAATTTGGTACACGGGTTCCCCTTGGGGTCTAGTTGTGCAAGATACCTTTTCTGGTCCGATTCGAAAATCCAATATGGCCACCAGGCAGCCATCTTGGATTTCCCCATGAAACTTTGTTATCATCATTTCTCAGGAACTACGGTATGGATCTTTCTCAAATTTGGTACACAGGTTCCCCTTGGGGTCTAGTTTTGCAAGATACCTTTTTCGGTCCGAATCGAAAATCCAATATGGCCACAAGGCAGCCATCTTTAATTTCTCCATGAAACCTTGTTATCGCGATTTCTCAGGAACTACGTACTGCATGGATCTTTCTAAAATTTGGTACACAGGTTCCCCTTGGGGTCTAGTTGTGCAAGATACCTTTTTCGGTCCGATTCGAAAAACCAATATGGCCACCAGGCAGCCATATTGGATTTTCCCATGAAACCTTATCGCGATTTCTCAGGAACTACTGCATGGATCTTTCTCAAATTTGGTACACAGGTTCTCCTTGGGGTCTCGTTGTGCAAGATATCTTTTCTGGTCCGATTCAAAAATCCAATATGGCCACCAGGCAGCCATCTTGGATTTCCCCCATGAAACCTTGTTATCGCGATTTCTCAGGAACTTCTGCATGGATCTTTCTCAAATTTGGAACACAGGTTCCCCTTGGGGTCTAGTTGTGCAAGATACCTTTTTTGGTCCGATTCGAAAATCCAATATGGCCACCAGGCAGCCATCTTGGATTTCCCAATGAAACCTTGTTATCGCGATTTCTCAGGAACTACTGCATGGATCTTTCTCAAATTTGGTACACAGGTTCCCCTTGGGGTCTAGTTGTGCAAGATACCTTTTCTGGTCCGATTCGAAAATCCAATATGGCCACCAGGCAGCCATCTTGGATTTCCCCATGAAACTTTGTTATCATCATTTCTCAGGAACTACGGTATGGATCTTTCTCAAATTTGGTACACAGGTTCCCCTTGGGGTCTAGTTTTGCAAGATACCTCTTTCGATCCGAATCGAAAATCCAATATGGCCACAAGGCAGCCATCTTTAATTTCTCCATGACACCTTGTTATCGCGATTTCTCAGGAACTAGGTACTGCATGGATCTTTCTAAAATTTGGTACACAGGTTCCCCTTGGGGTCTAGCTGTGCAAGATACCTTTTTCGGTCCGATTCGAAAAACCAATATGGCCACCAGGCGGTCATTTTGAATTTCCCCATGCAATTTTGTTATCGTGATTTCTCAGGAACTAGGTACTGCATGGATCTTTCTAAAATTTGGTACACAGGTTCCCCTTGGGGTCTAGCTGTGCAAGATACCTTTTTCGGTCCGATTCGAAAAACCAATATGGCCACCAGGCAGCCATATTGGATTTTCCCATGAAACCTTATCGCGATTTCTCAGGAACTACTGCATGGATGTTTCTCAAATTTGGTACACAGGTTCCCCTTGGGATCTAGTTGTGCAAGATACCTTTCCTGGTACGATTTGAAAATCCAGTATAGCCACCAGGCAGCCATCTTGGATTTCCCCATGAAACTTTATCGTCATTTCTCAGGAACTACTGCATGGATCTTTCTCAATTTTGGTACACAGATTCCCCTTAGGGTCTCGATATGCAAGATGCCTTTTTCGGTCCGAATCGAAAATCCAATATGGTCACCAGGCGGCCATCTTAGACTTCCCCATGAAATTTTTTTATCATGATTTCTCAGGAAGTACTGCCTGGATCTTTCTCAAATTTGATACACAGGTTCAATTGTGCAAGATACCTTTTCTGGTCCGATTCGGAAATTCCATCTTGGATTTTCCCATGCAAAGTTGTTATCGTGATTTCTCAGGAAGTACTGCATGGATCTTTCTCAAATTTGGTACACAGGTTCCCCTTATGGTCTAGTTGTGCAAGATATCTTTTTCGGTCCGAATCGAAAATCCAATATGGCCACAAGGCGGCCATCTTGAATTTCCCCTTGAAACAATCCTTGTTACCGTGAATTCTCAGAAAATATTTGGTGGATCTTTCTGAAATTTGATACACAGGTCCCACATCGGGCCTAGTAGTGCAAGATACCTTTTTTGGTCCGATTCGAAAATCCAAGTTACGCTTCAAATTAATTTGATATTCTCGAGTTGTGACGTTGCATCACAGGAGTCGGCGGATCAAACGGTGGGGCATATTCTATATATTGACTATAGAGAATATCCATACCTTCACCTTCCATATCAAGGAGTTCAAATAATTCGGAATTAAAATGTATTTCTTCAAATTTTAAATCAGCTTTCTTTAGTCCATGCAGAAGCAAGTGAACTGCTCCACCCTTTCGTCTGCCGGCGGGTCGGCTACATGAAGGGACGTCACTCTTGTGACTCAACGTCACAACTCGACAACTGTAGACTACTGCATGTTTCGATCCAAGGGAGATAATCAGGATTCAGGCACTTTCGAAGTTTCAACATTACTGCGCAGACCGGATCCCTTCAGTATTAAGTAGTGTACCATCTTACTATTTTCAGGCATGGTATCTTAAAAGAGATATCTCAAAATAGCCGTATAAACAGAACAGAATTAGCACTCGTTCTTAATTATAAAATCTTAAGTATGTTTCATAGCTCATGTCAAAGTGTCAAAGAGATTGGTCTTCGCTTCCAGTACCCAATGATGACACGTGCAAAAAAATAAATAAAAAAAATACTATGAAACAAAGGCGAAGAATCCTCTGTACATGTACATTCACTTTCAGACTAACTTTGCTCATTTCTCTTGTATTATAACAACCGACATAAGTACAGTTTCTAGAAATCTTGAAACTCCTGAAACTTAGAAAGATTATATCTTTGTGTTTTTCAGTGACCTTTTCCGATCCTTTTCGCTCAGATTCGAAATTCTGTAAACAAAATTACAAATCAATCGTTTGTACTTAGTAACAATGGACAAAAAGATCCTCTAGTCATTAGCTTACAATTATCGGACAATGGTGGGCGCCAAGATCCTTCAGGATCTTTCGTTATCATAAAAATCCAGCCAATATTTGGGTCAATCACCAGGACAATTTTGCATGTTACCTTATGACGTCATAGCGACCAGTCTCAATGTTATAACAATGCAAGCCCAACATTATTGTGCTTTGAAAAGAACATGCAAGGTATTGGAGATTTTCTTTTATTCTGAATAGTTTTCTTGAAATTTCAGAATAAAAATGTACAAATTTCACTGCTCTGAGACAAATTGTCTCCGATATATCGCCGAAAATCCCGTTCCTTCGTAATGTGAGGCAATAGCTTTCAAGAGTGGATTCGGGGGAAAACGCAGTAAGAATATTTGATTTCAAGAAACTTGAAATGAATACAGAAATTAGTAAACAAAAGACCCATCAAAATGAAGAAAATAACTTTTTAGGATTTTTGTCATTGACAAGATATTGTCGTCTGCTAGTTGGGCAGTTTGGACGAAGTCGTCTGCCGTATTCCAAGACAAAGAATATCGAGCTTGTTGGACATGCACGTGGACAGATGGCAAAGGCTTCGGGGTCAACCGGAACAAGAGAAGCACTGGCAATTAGGTTCCATATTTCTTGGACTACAGCCTAATTTCCCCCATTAAACTGGAGGGAAATTTCTAACAAGATATGCTCTGGTGGCACCAACTACCCAACTTTCAGTTGCAGGAGGAAAGAAGGTCATTCCAAGATGTCGGCGATTTACAAAATTTGGAAAATTAAATGGACCCAGACTATCTACCAGATCCTATCTCGCAACATAGAGGAAATAGATTCCATCAAAATTACTGCCCTTCGAAAATCAAATCAAGACGGTGCGAAGATAAGAATCTATAGGCGTCCATGAGGTTCGTATTAGACAGCAGAGTGCAGTCAAATGAACAACAGATCGCCTCACTGCGCTAACAGAAGAGTTGCGCGTGTGCCGTGCATATCAAATGACATGGTTATTCCATCAAAGAGTCCCGAATAGAACAGAATGGCTACAGTGCAAGGCGGTTGGATGAGGATTTCATTAGTTGCATTTGGGATTAATGAATCAGCTCAAAGGGTATAACTGTCAAATGCTGAATATGAGCTGACAAATCCGAATTTGGTTTATGGTATTACGCTATACTTTCCATTTGGGCGAAGTGATTTGGCTGCAGATTAAAGTGAATCATCAATGGAACACTATGCTTTGCAGGATAACCATAACACGTGCTGGACTGCACCAATGGTAGGCCCTCTACATGTGCCATATTTACATGTTCACTGAGATAGTATACCAACCCAGCATACTCTACCTCTGTAATATTCACAGGCCCAAAAAACACGATATTTGGAAGGGTGGGGGTTGTTTTAGGGTGAAATGTCGAAATCTGGGGTCTCTATATATACATAACACCATGCTTTATATATTTACACATAAAGCATGGAGCTATGTATAGAGACCCTATATTTCGACACTTGAGGGCCTGTCGTAATACTGGAGGCGAGAAGACTAACGAATATACAGACTCCACTGTCACCAAAAATGTGTAACACTTATTGAACGCGTAAAAAGCGTTTATCTCTGACTAATTTTAGCGGTTGCTGGAATAAGTTGAAATAATGTTGTGGAATTAATCAACTGGTCCATTTTGAACAATAATGAAAAGAAAAAGGTACCAAAAATTCCACAACGCTAAGTATCTCAATAATTGAAATATGGGGTTGAACGGCACTGAACACTAACGCTTATATTGACGTCCAAATCAGAACACAATATTGTGTTAAAAACTGAACACTCACGTTCATATCCGAATACTAGAGAACATATAAAAATGATCATCGTGTTTGAATACCAATGTTCACAAATGAACACATGTTCTTAACACTTTTTGAACACTAGCGTCCGCATGAACATGTAAAAGTGTTCAATTATGCGTAAAAGTGTTCAAAAGTACACACTTCAGAATGAACACTAATTTTTCAGGCTTCCAATATTCAGCACTGGGCGATATTGTGGACAAACTATTTCGTTTTGTTTATTGAGGACGATCTAGTTGATGAGCTTGATAACATTTCAGTGACATATTTTAAGTAAATCTCTTTTCATTCTAGTTTTCGTACTTGAACACTTTTACATGTTTGAAAGGTGTTACAAACTAGTGTGCAGTTCAGTGTTCAGGATATGCACACTTTTATTGACAGTGTCGTTGCTTGAAGATGCCTGCACGAAAGTAGGCCCTACAGTATCGATCATGGTGATTAGACGCCCTGCGACACTCGTGAAAGTAGTCTTGCGATATTGGTGCTTAAAATACAAGCGTCCAGTCCGTCCTTCAATATTCAGCCGTCGTCCATTAAAGAATTTTCGCGGTTTAAATATGCTGTGTGACTAACTAAAGTATAGCATCGGTTTTGTTGCTCTCACCTGGGACGAATATTAAAGGGATATGAAACGTACTCCGATATCAAAGGCGCCGCCGCGAGCTCACGCTGAATGTATGTCTCGCCTGCCAGGTCTCGCGCTCTACGCGCGTGAGCCTTTGCATCGCCTAGTTTTCGTCACGAATTCATTCCAGATTTTACCAGATTTATAGACGTTCTTCTGCAGTAATTGGCATCAGATTATTTGATCGAGACGGGTACTATTTTGAGAGAAGAAACTTTTGAGGGATTTTCATCGAAAAGATGCATATTTTCATGACAACTTTCGACCGCTCTGCGCTGCCGATAACTGAGCGGCTGGAGCGGCAAGGAAAACTCATTTTTCCCCTTCTTTGTGATCAAACTTCTCATTTATCTCAATTTTTGAAGTATATCTGTGCTAGTTTTTACAAAATATGCAAGCATGTCATTGACAGTACGCAAAATGTTTTAATTTTCCATTTTCGTTTTTGTAAATAATTGCTCGTGAAAATCGTAAAAATGCCAAATATGTAGAATTCTGAACAAATCTCACAATTCTTGTACGTTTTTGTGATTGAACTACTCTTTTGAGTCATATGTTTTTTTAAATTTTTTTTCTCTGTGCACTAGTTTTGTTTGTTGTCGTTTGCATGATGTATTCCTTTTGCCACTCGTTAAGCTGTAAAGGATTTTTTTGGTCACCAATCTTCGCCTAAATTGAGTTGACTGGCGTTCACGTTAATGGAGCCTTGTTGACAAGCACGTGTATTCGCCCAGCATTGACCAGCGAAACAGGGCGGGACTCGCAGCGAAGCACACGTGACGGTCTTTTGCGCACAAAAGCCAATCAGTGACGAGGCGTACTAATTAACCAATCACTAATCACTCATTAACATATCAATTAGCGAGACAAACCCTAGTTCAAAGAGAGGAGCCGCGTTTCATATCCCTCTATACTCGTCCCTGCTCTCACACACGTGTGCTCACTGCTGTATGACTAAAGTACAACATCGTTCTTGGTGCCTACATGTAATGTGTGACTAACGAAAGTACAGTATCGGTGTTGATGCTTGCACGTGCTGCGTGACTCAATAGAGCACATCCTTGTTCGCGATGCTAAAACTTGCGTGACTCACTAAAGTAATGTCTCCAATCTAATTAAAAAAATCGACCATAGAGATCCATGTCCCCCACTAGCTGCACCAGTTATGGTGGATTACATCCACCATAACTGGCGCTGCTGCTGCGGGGGCCATGGACCTCTATGGTCGATTTTTTTTGGTCGATGATATCTCATATCATTGATAAGAGTATGATTTGAAAATGGAGATATCGCTGATGAGCTTAACATAATCTAATACAGCGGATGGCACCCATATTGGATTCTGCATATCCATAAAACATAATACATGACTGATGTCCTCTCACTAAGGTCAAGGGACTCTCCAAGTTTGAAGTAGATCAGTTGAATGGTACTCCAGCTATTGTCCGGGCAAAATCAAATTGCTTAAAATCCAATGAAATCCAGTATGGCTGATGGTGGCCATATTGGATTAAGCACGTCCTTGAAAAACAATCCTAATCCTCCTCTCAACAATGTCAAGGCACTCCCCAGGTATGAAGTAGATCGGTTGAATCATTCGAGTTATTGTCAGGACAAGATCCAACTGCTTATAATCCAATATGGCTGACGGCGGCCATATTATATTACGCACATTGCTGAAAAACAATCCCAACCGTCCTCTCACCAATGTCAAGGCACACCCCAAATTTGAAGTTGATCAATTAAATCGTTCACGAGTTATTGTCCGGACAAAAAAATCTAAGATCCAACTGCTTATATTCCAATATGGCTGACGGCGGCCATATTGGATTATGCACATTATTCAAAAAAATTCCCACCATCCTCTCACCGATGTCAAGGCACTCCCCAAGTTTGAAGTTGATCAGTTGAATCGTACTCCAGTTATTGTCCGGACAAGATCAAACTGCTTAAAATCCAATGAAATCCAGTATGGCTGATGGTGGCCATATTGGATTAAGCACGTCCTTGAAAAACAATCCTAATCCTCCTCTTAACAATGTCAAGGCACTCCCCACATATGAAGTAGATCGGTTGAATCGTTCACGAGTTATTGTCCGGACAAGATCCAACTGCTTATAATCCAATATGGCTGACGGCGGCCATATTAGATTAAGCACATTGCTGGAAAACAATCTCAACCGTCCTCTCACCAATGTCAAGGCCCACCCCAAGTTTGAAGTTGATCGATTAAATCATTCACGAGTTATTGTCCGGACAAGAAAATCTTACGGAATTACGGAATCACGGAATAACGGAATCACGGACACCGGTGTTTCTAAGTCCCCCCCCAGTAAATCGAGCGTCAACCAATCCCGAGAACTCTTCATAGTGCTTTGAAAAGGACATTAATGGTAGGGGCCTTTTGGTTGGCTCAGTCGAATCAGACGCCACGCTGGTGAGCATCTTCTGTTGTTGCAGCACACCAGACGGGTGACACCCTTGGCATAAACCTTGGGGTAAACAGAGACGATGATCCTATCCCCCCTCTCGACTGTGAGTAGTCCAAATGCGGTCGTGGTGTCACTGAACACCAACTTCAATTGAAAGTAAGATCCTACATAGCGACATATACGATTGGGGAGCATTATTAAGATTGGTAAAGTCTCGTATCGGTATTGATGTATACACTTGCTGCTTGACTAACCAAAGGACAGCACTTCTATGTGCTTACACGTGCATTGCGACCATTATAAACAAACGTAATTTCGTTCTTTTTGCTTCTTGAATAACGAAACCTCTCGTTCTTGACACTTCTCGATGTTAGCTTACACAGGCTTGACTAACGAAACTAGTCTCGTCCATGCATGCTGATCATACGTGCTGCTAGACTAATCAAAGGACAGTCTCGTTAGTGATTACACGTGCTTGACTAATCGAAGGGCAGTCTCTTTGTTAGTGATTACACGTGCTGCTTGACTGACCAAAGGACAGTCTCGTTATTGGGGCTTACACGCGCTGCTTGCCTAACCCAAGGACAGTCTCGTTGTTAGTGATTACACGTGCTGCTTGACTAACCAAAGGACAGTCTCGTTATTGGGGCTTACACGCGCTGCTTGCCTAACCCAAGGACAGTCTCGTTGTTAGTGATTACACGTGCTGCTTGACTAACCAAAGGACAGTCTCGTTATTGGGGCTTACACGCGCTGCTTGCCTAACCCAAGAACAGTCTCGTTGTTAGTGATTACACGTGCTGCTTGACTAACCAAAGGACAGTCTCGTTGTTAGTGATTACACGTGCTGCTTGACTGACCAAAGGACAGTCTCGTTATTGGGGCTTACACGCGCTGCTTGCCTAACCCAAGGACAGTCTCGTTGTTAGTGATTACACGTGCTGCTTGACTAACCAAAGGACAGTCTCGTTATTGGGGCTTACACGCGCTGCTTGCCTAACCCAAGGACAGTCTCGTTGTTAGTGATTACACGTGCTGCTTGACTAACCAAAGGACAGTCTCGTTGTTAGTGATTACACGTGCTGCTTGACTGACCAAAGGACAGTCTCGTTATTGGGGCTTACACGCGCTGCTTGCCTAACCCAAGGACAGTCTCGTTGTTAGTGATTACACCTGCTGCTTGACTAACCAAAGGACAGTCTCGTTATTGGGGCTTACACGCGCTGCTTGCCTAACCCAAGGACAGTCTCGTTGTTAGTGATTACACGTGCTGTTTGACTAACCAAAGGACAGTCTCGTTATTGGGGCTTACACGCGCTGCTTGCCTAACCCAAGGACAGTCTCGTTGTTAGTGATTACACGTGCTGCTTGACTAACCAAAGGACAGTCTCGTTTTTAGTGATTATACGTGCTGTTTGACTAACCATAGGACAGCCTGGTTGTTGGTGATTACATGTGCTGCTTGATTAATTAAAGGGCAGTCTCGTTGTTGGTGCTTACACGCGCTGCTTGACTAACCAAAGGACTGTCCAGTTGTTAGTGATTACACATGCTGTTTGACTAACCAAAGGACAGTCTCGTTCTTGGTGCTTACACGTGCTGCTTGATTAACCAAAGGACAGTCTCGTTCTTGGTGCTTACACGTGCTGTTGGCTTACCAAATTACAGTCTCGTTCTTGGTGCTCACACATGCTGTTTGATGAACCTAACTATACAGTCCCGTTCTCGGTGCTTAAAAGTGCTGCTTGACTAACCTAGAGTTTGAACATTACAGTAATGTGTTAGGAACATTTTCTGATTGCTGCAGATGAGTTGCTATTTTTTACAGATCGCACGAAATAAAATATTCTAAGATATGGTTGAATCCCCTTGATTTCACCACTAAACAAATGTTTATAAGCCTTCGAACCCTGAAGATTTCCGATTGTAAACGGACGCTGGTTTAATCTACTGTGACAAAATATTCTACAAGTACTTGTGGAATTTAGCAGCGTAGACATCAATGGAAGAATTTTAGGGATATTAGTATAAGAAAACACATGAAGCCGTTAGACGTCTCACGCATAGCACCCGGATGTAAGGAGCGCATTGCATATACCGGTAGAACGGTGAAACCGGAAAGGGCGGGTTTCTGTACTTTCTGTACATTTACACATCTAATGATGGCAGCTTCTTCAGTCTCTGAGAAATTCCGAAAACGTCTTGATGTTTAACCTTGCCGAGACCACCACATATTTCATTAGTACACCTTAAACCTCTATTCTTTTAATACGCATTCAACATACTGCGAAAAACCGGAAATAGGTGATTTAACTACAAGTGTGAGAGGAAGTCGAAATGTCAACCTGTCGAAATAGTATGATCGCATTGTGAGTTAAATATTTTTGTCTTTTTGGGCACTACATCTGTTTATGCAGTTAAGTAGGTTCTTAAAGTTTAACTTTATGATGGGATTGTATGAAGATCTCGTTAATCAGCCGAAGGGGAGTTTATGGTGGATTGATTTATTTGTTTGGTATAGGGATGGGCCTGGCCTACGAACTATTGATTTTTCTGTTTGAAAAATAGTCATTCAGAAATTGATCTTTATTCGATTTCCGTTTTCACATACGGTATCGTAAATGATCGACGATAGTTTATATCATTTCCCAGTCAAATTCACAACCAGAAAAGATTACCGAGGTATATAAAAATCAGAATGACAGCGTCATTATAACGCTTGAATAATTGCCATATGTGCAGAGATCTTTAAGTTGAGGTTTCATTCATTTTTTGTACTACTTCACTTTCCGATGGCAGCTCCAATTAAAGCAAAAAATCCTGCTATTTAATTATCCGATATTTTACGTGACGTCGATTGTTATCATATAAAATTCGCGGCTTGTCTGTCAAATTTTAAAATGTAATGTGTCGACAGCCTTGCGTGCTGGCTTATAATAAAATGGGCTATTTGACTTTTTTGTCGGTTCCCTTTGAAGTTGAGTATTAAGATGGTGTTTTGATCAAACGCGGTAATTACTCTTTCCGCCCTATTACCCGGGCTGTTTCACCAACGAGGACAGATTAGCGAGAAATTAAGTCTCGGTGTCATAAAAAACGTAACCCGAGGCGAAATCGAAATAATACATGTCAGCCTCTATGCCATCGCCGAGTTTTAAAATGCGGAATCGCCATTTCCCGAATTAAAACCTCGACTTTAGCGGACTGGGTTTTAATGCCCGTACGTAATCAGAGAGATAGGAAATGTTATGTTTTGGAAGCTCTGATTTCACTTTGCTCCGTTGGTTATCGGAAATAAAAAAAAAATCTGTCACCGCGCTGCAATTAGATGATGGATCTTACTTTATCGTATACCGATGGTGTGGTTTATGTTCTTCCGTTGCTCCGCCATTTTGAGTTGACAGAGCGCCTGTCCTGTGAACAATGGCTTTCCTGCCTTTTTTTCGAGTCCAATAGTCAAGATAAGCAGCACCGGAACTCAACGACACGCAGATGCGCAAACTGGAACCGAACGTTCAACGTAAAATAAACATCGAAAATCGAAGTTCAGATTCAGTCCTGCTGATTTTCTATTTATAGACAGTGTACTTTTGTCAAATTTGAAGTCTTGTTAAGTGCAATTCTTGTCCAGTCCATGTGATTTTGTATGAATTTTAATTTTTTTTCTAGAATTCTGTGTAACCCGTTGTGAACTTGGTACTTCCCAAAATTGGGGGGGGGGGGGGAATTTTGATATATGATATTGACCAACTGAACAGTTAGACCAAAGCGAAACAAACAATATTATAGAATATAATAATAATATATGATAGAATCACACTGGGTGGCTTTCCCCCTGCTTACTGATTACATTGAAAATTCTGTTAAAAACATATTATTATTAAATTGTGCCGCCTAAGAAAAATTTGTAGTTCTGATATTAAACCCAGAACGATTTCTATCCTGTTCCGGATGTGTTCCTACCAGTGAGAAAGTAATGAGACATTACACATACTCAATACATCACAGAAGAAACGAACTCCTAAACCCAACCTGAGACTGCTGATCCCCAGAATTGGTTGCAATTGTCTTTATTTTATTTGCTTACTATCAATGACTATAATTGACTACTCCAATTGGAGGTGCTCCTATAAACAGGAGGGATATACCTAACAAGAACAAGAACAAGATGGCTTCGCGTAACAACCAGCAAGCCAGCGACCGAGGGGGAAGAACTCTGTATCTCGGCGCTGTCAAGTCCTCGCATTATTCGGTCAGCGCGGAGATGACCGATGCGTTCCGAATGGATCCAGGACGAGCTACTTCAGATGACGATGAGCCATATCGAAAGAATTAATCTACAGAAAACGTGAGAAGCTGGTGGGAGTTTAGTGTGTATTCGGCTGAGCAGATCAAAACTAGCCAGCTTTTGACAGCGATATACAGCTTTCAATTCATCCAAACTTAGGTAATACAAAACACGTGCTACTCAAGATGTTCTCACAAGCGCGTCCATCTGTTGCCGATATAACGCGATCATAACAAACGAATCCTGGTGCACTATCTTAAATTCTTTCCCATCCCTTACATAAACTATCCGTCACTCGGCACAGGACTGAGTTTATTTTCTGCACGTATTTTCAATTATTTTCTGGAGAGAGTTATTTATACGACGGAGATAAACTTCCCCAAACAAAAGCAAAGACATCGGAATTTTCGTATGAAACCCTCTATCTCATCCTATGTGAGCTGTATCAGTCTAGGTTTTAAAGCAAATATCTTGATAATTCTATAAAGTATGGAAGCTTTAATGTGGCAAAATTCCAATCTTAAAATGGGGCCATTCTACTATGATAGACACGACCGTCATCTATGATACACATCCCAGATCTACGAATCGCGTGATTAGCACGTCTGTCGCTTACATGTATGGGTTATCTAAGAATTTAAGAGCTAACATATCTTAAGGATGTCCGCTGGTGGTTTTTGGCTTTGGCAGCCATTTTGCCTGTTTTTCCTATTGGGTTATCTCCCTTTCCTAGGTTAAAAGATAGGGATTTCCTTTAAAAGCCTTCTAGCCGAGAATTTTGCACAGCAACATCCATCCAATTTGATAAATTTTGATAGACATTGTGATTATATGCAAACAGTTAGAATATAAGAAAAAGTTAAATACTATTTATATGAATATTTCATGAATATGCTTCAAAACTAGGGCTATTCCCTATGTTTTCTGGGTTATCAAATTGAGCATGGGTCGGTCCACTTAACGTTGCCTACAGCTAAAAAATGCACACCAACCTATATTTTTTTCTTTGTTTTTCCTCATATTACACAATTATGAATGCAACACACATTATTCAAAAAGTTAATTACTTTGATTTACCACCAGCGGACATCCTTAATAACCTTTATCGAAGTGCTTCCACATGAGTACAGAGCGATAGTCAATCTGACTCAATGTTTCGGGTATATACGTGTAGGACCCATACATTTTGGGTCAAAACGTTTGGGTAAAAGGCTCAAGAAACCCAAAATTTATCTGATGACTATTACTTATACAAGCACATCCCAACCATTGAATGGTATATAGTACGGTATTTCATTTGCATACATTTCACAGGCAAGACAGTATTAAATAAAATTTGAGCTTTATACCGGCAGTTGATTATAATTATGGTACCATTCATTTGTATAACCACAATAGATATTGATAATGCAAATGTCGTATAAGTAGACAATTCTGTAACACTTGTGTCAATAACATCGAGCTGACCGTGCATTTATTACACGTTTTAGCACGGTTATGTGAAATCAACACCCGTCGAGTGCAGGTGTTCATTGGGAGATTCCATTTCACAAGTCGGATGAGGAAAGGGACGTCTGCTTCTACAAGTAACAATCGAATAAAACAAACAAATAAATTACTAGATGAAATTTCTGTCTCAAGTTTAACTGTTGTTTCCATCGTGAAATTGATTAACAAAGGGACACAAATAGACATATATCCACGTAATTTCCACACAGTTGACGCAGCTGAGAGTATCACTACCCATTTGAAAGACGCCATCAACTCGTCCACTGACATTGGCATGACGCCAACCGAGACGGGAGCATCAGTGGACCAGTTTTTTCAAGAAAGGGGAGAAAGGTTGTCAAAGCTTAAAATATATTTTCATTGGGTAGTGCAATAGAATAGAAATAATGTTTTCATAGGCATGCTCAATGGTTATTTTACGCACGGTTAGTGTGGGGCAGTTATAAATTTTATAACTTTCCCACACTAATCGTGCGTAAAATAACCATTGAGCACGCCTATGAAAACATTATTTCTATTCTATTGCACTACCCAAATTGATTATCAACAAAGATTTCAATGAAAATATATTTTAAACTTTGACAACCTTTCTCCCCTTTCTTGAAAAAAACTCGTCCACTGATGCTCTCGTCTCGGTTGGCGTCGTGCCAATGTCAGTGGACGAGTTTATGTGGTCTTTCAAATGGGTAGTGATACTGTCAGCTGCGTCAACTGTGTGGAAATTACGTGGATATATGGCTATTTGTGTCTGAAAACACAATTTCTTTGATAACATACGTAACGTCATCAATTAATTATTACGTATATTAGCGAATAAAATTAAGCATTTCTGTACGGATATCTTTGCGCTCGTCCCATGGTAACCGGCTTCCCAGGGAAATATCTTTCGAAGGCGGTTGACGGTTTATGACAGGGAACTGTGTAACAGTTCATATAGTCTCTGTGAAACACTGAGTGGCATGGCGACAATTTGTCAAATATGCAACGCCCGATGCTCTCGTTAATCTTCTAAATGGCAGACGAATTAAGTCAAATTTTTCAAAGGCAACTCCGGCTTTAATTGTGATAACAGTTGCGCGTGCAGG
The DNA here is from genome assembly GCA_036873755.1 of Hanleya hanleyi. NCBI lineage: Eukaryota > Metazoa > Mollusca > Polyplacophora > Lepidopleurida > Hanleyidae > Hanleya > Hanleya hanleyi. Next base: position 29,842 of record JAVTVY010031807.1, read on the forward strand.
CCACGTCCCGCCACGCGAGGACGGCACCTCTAATTTATCATCTCACGATCAACTTTTTTCAGGTTTGAAGAAGGAAAAAAACAAGATGGGCAAGACGCGGCCTAACAGCTGTAAACAGGCGCGTTGACATTGACGCAACCCCTCCGCCATAATGTTACCTTCTTACTCTGCCTTTTTTTGGTCACTGATACAGAGATATGTTTGTTAGTTTGTGTTAGAACGTTTTTATCTTCAAGTGCCGCTAGAATCCAGAGTGCTTCAAAGAGTACTTTAAGAGATATGAAACTTACTAATCTTATCGTATATGAGCCAGATCGTCCAAATAACGGATGCGATAATTCCAAAAGAAAACCTTGAGAAGTCGATACACCGTCAACACATGTGCTCAAACAAATTCAAAACTTGGAAGCCTGATGAAACTGTCATCGAGGGCAGAATTCCAGCTAATATACATGATAAATTATTTTGAATTGCATCCCGTCAGATCTATGCATAACATAGCCTACAGTATTGGATCCTCCTACGGATGGACAATTACTGGCTGATGCAGCAACAACAACAACAATTTCTCAGGTAGACGGCAGAGTTTGAAATCGAAAACGGGTCCGGGCTACGTCATACTTCAACTGAGACAGTCACGTGATTGTCTATGAAGATTGGGATGGCTCCTATAAATAGTCATCCAATGAGAATGCTCGTCTTAATTTAAAATGGTTCGGGTCGAATGACCAATCGCTGGAGGGGAGAGGGCTGGAACAGCACACTGACACTGTCTCTTAATATATTGATTTAACAGAGTCATACAATCTAGCTAAAACAGCTTGTCGCATATATCATACGACCCAGCACTAATTATCAGGCATGTGAACAAGGATTTCCAAAGGGCTAGCTCTTCAATCCAATCCAGTGCGTGCGCGCACGAGCCCGACGAAATCGTCCCAGGGAGTCAAGACACCATGGCGGCCCGCTCAGTACAGGAATGAGAACAAACCAAAATGGTTTTAGCGCCTTTTACAATCTGTATTTATTGAGTATCATAGCTCCTCAGTGTAAATTGGTTGCTATGAAACCCATATCAAAGCGGTAGAGGTAAACTACTTTGATTTAATTATATTCAATTGCTTACCAATGAGAGCGCTCTTACTATACGGTCGTCGTGATTTGCCGTTTATCGGAGCGAATTTTAGACTGCTTAGAGACCAGAAAGCTTGACATCATCAGAAGAGTTTAGATGGACGGTCTTCAAAATAGAGAAATGAAACATACAGTTTGTTTTAACATCTTAAACTATTTTCTGGGGGGAACGATCAAATAGCTGCCGGGGGTATTGCAAAAAAATTTGAAACGTTCGTCTATATTAAGTGATGTCAGACAGCTGTTAACGGACCTAACGTAACCGGCTTGTGCCTTTCGGATGTCATTAGTCTTCTTCACCCAGTTCTGCATTTTCTTATGGCAATATATAGTTTTGAAGAAGAAACAGTCTCAAAAAGATGGATTGCCCACTAAAGTGCCGGAACGAAAGGACGGACTTCCGATGTTAATCGAACAAAAAGTCAACTGTAGTGCTGGCAATGTGGGCTTATCCGTATAACTCATGAAACAGAATTTGTACCAACTGTCAATAATATATCATCTCTGCCAGTCATATTAAAAACATTCTATGCATTATTTTCTCGAATTCTGCCTTCCATATTCTCAGCAGGAATGTATGATGTCCATTAAATTTGAGCGTTCCTTACTATCAGCTTCGTTACACCAAACCAATTTCTACGTTCCCACTTGAACTTGAGTTCAGAGCGTAAGCGTCGAAATTGGCTTGGTGAACGAAGAATCTTACTATAGGCTTCTATTCTATTTTCACACTCTCAAGTCGACCCACTATAGACGTAAAAGCGTAGTATTTAACTTGAGACGTGGAGATGGTTATATCCATGATGGATTGTATATCGTATACCATCGATTTTGTTTTAAGTATAGTTAGAGGCTGTAGAATTCTTAACAAGGTCTGACAGCAACTCACCAATTAAGGCGGAGGTTTTTTTCATAAGGTTTTTTTCCATAGAAAAAACATGCATACGGTACTACAATACAAGAATGGCCTGCTAAATATGTCAATATTTATGTTCTGTGTACAGAAAAACTACAATTCCCTGGATATTGTCGTTGATGTTGATAAATACATAAGTACACAAATGGTGACATTTGATTGAAAGCGGTTGAACTTTAAACCATATGGCGCCCTGGTCTATTGAAGGTGAAACCTTGCCATTTATTGTAGCGTATATGTCAGCTAAACCGAACCAAAAATAACAACATCAACATCTGACCACCAGTCTGTCCGTCTTTATGATTTATTGGCGGACTAATGGTCAATAATGGACCCCCTTCCTGGGAAAGTGCCCCCTTCGAGGTGTGTGCCATACTCGACCACAATAAATCACAGTCAACAACCTACAAGTGAGTGGAAAAGCAGTGAAGTGTGTTTTATAGCATAGTCCTCTACCAGGCAGACGAAGATTCGCCAGATCGGTTTCACTTGTTTCTCTGAAGAATTGGGCGGATATGGGCCGAACTCTTCCATAAAGCAACATAATTTGTGCCTTATAGCCGAGAGTAGATGACTTCTCCCGAGATCGATAGATAGATTCTGGACCGAGGTCAAAGTTTCATCGAAACGTTAGACGTTGTTTATGGACTGTATCACGCACTACATTTCCCATGACTGGTCACTTTGACTGGCGTAGGGACTGCGAGGATAAGATTGGTACAACGTGGCTCGAGCTGGAGAGGGGAAGGAACGTTTGGGCGGCAGGTTTTCAACATCTTAATAGTGTTCAAATTATCATCCACAAACTCTAAGTATGATTGACATACTTTGATTGACATACTTTGAAATAATTTTGATATAAGCTTGTGTTCGAATATATTTAGGTGTGGTTCCGGGTTATGGATTGGTATCAAATCTTAGGTATACCTCGTTAAGAATTCATTTTAAGGTCAATAGGCCAATGGTCGAGGCTACCCTGATCCAAAAACGGGGAATCCTTGAACCCTTGTTATAATCCTTGGCATATAACCCCGGTGACGCGAAGTGTTATGACATTTACGGTATATACCTCAAACCACATGGCAAGGAAGAAGCCAATTGCTATTATCGTCTGTCTGTCTTTCTGTCAATTTTTGTTGTCCGAGGGGTATCTTCAATTCTAGGTTATTGATTGATACGAATCTTTGGATGTGTTTATATTACCACACGGGGTAAGAAAGAATCCTATTCATTTAGACGTCAAAATGCTAACGGCCAAGGTCACCTGTAAATTCCGCCTACCTCCGGGATAATTTCAGGGATATGGATGGCGATAATTTTTTTAGGTATACCTCAAATTTAAGGCAGAGCCTCAAATTCATGGCAGAGATGAATCCTATTAATGTCGCGGTCAAAAGGTCAAAGGTCAAGTTCACTGCGGCCTGAACACCAGAAAACGTTTGAATATAACAATGCGTTGAACTCCATGTTCAAGGCTGAGGAACGTGACCTTCAGCTGTACATTAAACTCACACCAATGAAGATACCTTTTGAGGTCGGGGAGAGTTTGAAGCTTGATGGACTCTTCTTTATTGTACTAGAGATGAAACTGCCAGGTACGCGCGGGCAGATGTACTCTGATACAACCTGCATATTAAATCAATAGCGATCGGCACTGGAGACTTAATTGAGCCATGCTCTCTACTGAAGTATATAATACCCCATGTAAGGTAATATACGGTCTGGTATGAATATTGTTCATCGGTTTCTAATCGACTAACCCAGTTGTTTCCGTTTGATTCTATATAAAGACCTGAAAACCAAGAATATTACAGAAAAAAGAAAGACATTTGCAGAAAATCCATTCTAATTTGCTACTAATGACACTCCATCCCCCAACCCAATGCTAAACTTGTGCCGTACGAATGTACCCAAGTTGACAGACACCTGTCAATCCGTTAAGTATAGTACAGGAACTAAATACGAAGCTGCACATCTGAAAACTCCTCGGCTCCGGGTGCCAGCCATTCATAATGTATTCAATTTGAACCATACTACTTTGAAGAGGTCAGGAACACCAATCAGTCAAGTGACAAACATACAGATTATTAAAAATACTGCAATTAGAAATGGCCCCCAAGGTTTCCGTCAAATCAGATAAACCGGCAGTCATTACTTGTCTCTTGACGTATCGATGATGTATACCAAGTATCATACTGAACACTTGAACAGTATCATGATTTTACATAAATTAAATTCATAATGTATTAAATTTGAACCGTACTACTTTGAATACGTCAGGAACAAATATACAGATTATTAAAAATACTGCAAATAGAAAAGTTTTCCACCTAATCAGAGAACTGGTTGTCAATAATTGTAAGTTTTTTTGATGTATCAATGATATATACTTTCATATGAAGCACTAAAACGATATGAGAGATATAGATCATTAATAATTTTGAATAAATTAAAAATGGTCCCCAAGTACGTTTCCGCCCAATCAGAGAAACCGGTCTCTTGATGCATCGATGAGGTATCAAGAGTTAGAGATCATTAATGATTTTGCATAAATTAAAGATCGCCTCCCATCCTTCCCGCCACTCATGTGGTTATTCATTGCAACTCTCTTGATACATCGATGCTGTGTCGTATAGAACACTTGAATGTTATCAGAGATATACATTTAAGATTTTGCATAAATTAAAGATGGCCGCCAAGGTTTTCACCCAATCAGGGAAGCTGGGTCAGTCATTCCTTAAAAGTTTCTTGGTGTATCGATGATCTATACCAAGTTTCACACTGAACAGCGAAATGGTATCCAATATACACAATATTAATTGTTTCGCATTAATTAAAGATCGCCCTCAAAGTTTCCGCACAATCGGGTCCAGATTCAATAGGGTTTTGGGTCACGAGCATATGGATGTGCACTGCAAGTTTGGTGTGCCTAGGGAAGTCGTTCTAAAGATATCTTGGTAACGAGACAGGTGTGACGGACAGACGGACGTACATGACGACGACAATATTTGGCCGAGGGGTAAAAACAAAAGAGGAAAAAAACTGGCACCAAATGGTTCTAAATGGTCAGTCGTATATATACTCATAAGATAGGGAGACACACACTTTGGACGATGGTTAGCTAATGAATCTCGGATCTGACGCTTAGATATAGTTATACGAAGCATTCTACATACAGCCTCAGCACGCATGTAATTCTGTTTTAATTTTATATGGCCTATCCCACATAACACTGAAAAACACAATTTGGACAATGACTACCTACTAAATGTGGAATCTGACGCTTGAAATTGGTTATTCTGGGTATACCACACACAGTCCATATACACGTACATCAAATCGAGTTCTCAAATGATCACTATAGATGCTATAACACGAGAAAAGGTCTTGGGATTTTAACATAAGAAGAAAATCTCCATGGACGATAGTACCTGGACCTTTTTAGTGATTCGGATGAGTTCTCGAGTCGTTGCGTCTATTATACAATCTCGTACATTTCATCCCAAGCTGTGGTTTTGAATTAGCGCGTCATCATCCGAACGCATGGCACGATCATACGTAGAAACTTCTGCTCGTAGCCATGCGGTAACGGGTGCTATCTGAGTGTAATAGGGCGTTTCCCAAACGGTCACATCCGACTGGTCCCGTTACATCCGACATCGGTGCAATCACATTCATACAACGAAGACACACCTCCAGAAAGCGATGGATTGAAATGATCCCATGGTGGGCCTCGAAGTGCCCCCATCACAAAATAAAAAGCATATCATTCTCCTGTGGTCTGCCGCCGATTTTATTTTGTTTTCAAATATGTTAGGCCGTTTGTAATATGATTTCTCTTGAGATAAACAAAGAAGCATGCTCCACTAGAGTGAGAAATAAAATAGCTAATTTGCACAACTTCGTTTTGGTCTCGCCTAGACTCCCCCAGTCTTGCGCCTCGTGAAACTGACATGTCTGCATGTCTGAGAAATATTTGAATACAGATAATTTCATTGGCTCGTTTAAATCGGGCCGACATTTGACCTCATGCTTTGGGAACAACTTTCGAACCGGATTATCTCCCTCTAGATAGATGGCGCCGTGTGAAATACATGCCGAATCACAGCGACAATCTAAGGGTAGTGTTAAGTGAAACGTGAAATGCCCTTAGCAAGCTAAGATGTAGCGCGTCGGTATCTGAAGCTTTGACACCTATTTCGATTTTAGCCTAACTTCAAAGGCAGTCTGGCCGGCGATGAAATCAAACCAGTCATAACTCAAACCTCGCTGCGGATTGGCCTGATGAGCTGCTGTAGCGCGCTTACTGATTGGTTCGGTTTTGTGGAAACCCCTCGAGTTATTTATATCCAGAACTGCTATCGGTACCTAGCCAAGCCAGTGTATCGATCGTAACGTAGGGATTGATACACTGGCTCGCGAGGATGGGACGATAGATGCCAAACGGTTGTATCGTGCACCGGTACCGTTCCTATATTTTATATCGCATCCATATTTGGTTCCTATACTGCATTTGGTACCGAATGATCACGGCAGAAACATTTCCATCCGGCGTAATCGATATACTAGTACATGGAAACTATCTTTTCTCGTACAATATTGAATGGTTATAGCAAGAACGCCTTGTTTAGTATTGTGGGAAACAAAGAGAGATAGGCACATTATGCTTCTGCCAACATCTTCAAAAGGGTGAGTACATCTCAGGTGACCTTGACCTCTTTTCAAATGAGTGTCATTCGTTGACCCTGTCTGCTGGATTACTTCCTGAAGTGGGTCAAGAATCACCATCTTGGGAGGACATATTCCTAACAATTCATTATAATTTACGAGCTGGTCTTTGATGTTCGCTGGATGGAGAAAAGCTCTGGGAATAATAGATAAATTAATCAATGATTTGGAGTGGAGCGAGAGCGAGTGAAGTAGACGCTGCAATCTAAGATAATTTCTACTTTTCTTGCAGATAATCACAAAACATTACTATCAAAGACACAGACGAGCGTCTCGGTATCCCCTCATCGGATCATGCACGAGCCAAACACGTGCACACGTCTCGTGCGTGAGCAGACGACAAAGATGACAAAAAAGTTCCCACCGCGAACTGTCATATGATATCGGCCTCATTGACAAATTCATTTCAACAAGACACGAGATTACTATTGAGCCCTTTTGTGGACTTATTCTACGCTATGGAAATACTGCACACATAGCCAATAACATGATAACAGATAACTATCCTTAGGGTACGAAGTATATGGAATCGACATGGAAACATATGCATTGTGGAAAATTACGAACATTGATAAAATATTTTCTTGGCGAATACTGATTTAGCCAAAGAAAGCATAATTCGCTATTAAATTCGAGAAAGCCGGTGGCGTTATGTAACCGGTATGTTTCAGACATGACACCAATTTCTGTCAAACTCATTCATTCCACAACTGATTTATAATTAAAATTCCCCAAACGCTGAAAAAAGAGCGTCTAATTATGTCCTCCATTGTCAAGTGTGATCAAAGGGCAGGACTTAGTGCAGCGAGAAACAGCATCTCTGAAGAGAGGAATATGAGTTGGGAACAAAAACTCTCGTGAGCACGTGACCTGCAGCCCGAGGGCTTGCTGTGTCCGAGATCTGGAAAACACATCACAAGAATCCTTAAAAATCTCTTAATTGGCTTCGAAATGATGCGCTGGCATACAAAGAGATCGCAAGACCTTGCGCCCGTGAATTTTTTTATTATATCTTTTTGATATAGTTCAATTCCATTGGACTAACTTTGAATCCGGCTCTATCCACCCTCCTAAAAATCCCAAGACCAAAGGCTCAACATTGTCATACATAACCTGGTATGATATGGACGGATATCTTCATAAAAATATTGATGATGTGCAACACAATGATGAACATAACATATCACATTAAAATCCGGCATCTGTATCTTTGTCTATTGAGATGCGTCCCAGCGAGGTCTTCGACTGCATAGCCGTTTTACTTTGTTTCGGTATTTGCTGATATCCAATATTTGCTGATACCATAATATAATTTACGTGTACCATTAAGTATACTATCAGATCAGCAAGTAAATGATTTCAGCAAATATTTACAGATATCACCAAATCATCCAATGATATCATCAAATGATTTACTTCCACTATATTTGTTGATATCAGATTTGCTGATATCGCAAAACCATTTGGTGATATCAGCAAATGTTTTGCTGATATCAGCAAATATTTTATGTTTGATGAAATCATTATGTATTGCGGAATGTCCAAGAAGAGACCAATTGCATAACATGGACGGTTCACTGTTCAGAATGATGAGAACTGGATGTTATATTTCTTTCATACAACAGGAGGAGTAGGGAGCAGGCATTAACTTTCACCATTATTTTCACCAACCATATTTAATAATATCACGAATAGAGAGAAAGTAAATCATTTGATGTTATCACCGAATGATTTGGTTAATCGATGGATTAATGATAACAGCAAATCACCTCATGATGACAGCAAATCATTTGCTGATATCATCATATTATTTGAAGATATCAGCAAATATTTAATGATATCAACAAATGCCGAATAAAAAGTAAAACGGCGTTCCATACGACCGAGCTGAATGGCAAACAGCCACAAACCCCGAATAACTTGAATCCAAATAAAATCGGATGAGTGAGCAGTATAGTCTTACAACGTGATTGACAGATAACATGAAGCTTATCCACAAACTCTCGAAAAGTTGACTTGGACGTTTAAAGGGGTTTTGTCGACCGTGCTTGATAAATTATTCATACACGTCTTGACACAAACAAACTGTCTCGGAAACCTAAAAGCCAGAGCATCTTTCAAGAGCCGGCTTCAATTTCATCATCGTACCTCATCAGGAGTTTAGCTGAGTAATAGCTCCTAAATGTCATTTGAAAATAAGCAGAATGAATAATCGCGGAGATCTTGGAAAATTTCTTCATCTTTTAATGGTCATTTTCAGCTCAGAGTTCTAATATATTATTTACGAAAGAGCATGGCGGTCCGACATCTGACATCAGGCTGACTCAAGAGTGAGGCAACGGGGGAATCAAAACATCATTATTCCTAATCTTAAAGTCAATAAACCTGGAAATTTGAAGTGATCTTAACAGATTACCCCATGCAGTTTTTCTAATGATTTAGAAACTGAATTTGCCTCCCCAAACGCTATAACGCAATCTAGCTAAATTTAAAGGTATTGCATGCACTTTTTCCCTTCACGCAATCCTTGCATCAGGGGACGCCTTTCACAATTGCTCGCAAACGAAAACTAGATTTTACAATCATTCTTCTTCCGCAAACAGAGCTTGTAGCAGTTGAAGTAATGTCGTAGAGTTAAAGTAATGTCGTAAAAGCAATTTAGGAGAGAACTATTATATATTGCTATGCTTTTTCTTATAATGCTATAAAAATAATGAAAACGAGAATATCTTAAAATACGAATAACCATGGTTCTAGAATAATCCGTGGCGTGTCATACTCCTCCTCCTCCTCTTACTCCGTTTTACTCACTGCACAGCGGGTCGCATAGTTGTGGCGCGGGATAGGGCGGGGCGAGAGACCTGGGGTTTTCACTACCTGAAATTCCATGGGCCAGGCTTGCACCCTACAGTAGAATGGGTCGACTGCGCATACGCGATGAGTAGTATAGAAAGGGCACGCGATCTCCCTATGTTAATAAAAGGAGCTGAACTACTATTATAATGACCTCATCCCGGCCCCGTATTTTCCGTCATATCGCCTTTCACAGTAACTCCCGATGTAATTCAACTTCTTTATGTTCACACGAACAGTCCGAATAAAAGCGTCACCGAGGTATGCCTCTCTTACATTGAGAGTGTGGGGAAGCATAACTAATGAATGGACGAGGCTAAGCTATGTTCCTTAACTAGAATGGACCGAACCGATCAACAGTATTTAACGATGCCGGCAATACATCATGATGTGATACTAACGATGTGAACATGCTAATTATCCTAGCTCTCACGTTCCTATATCACACAGTTATATAGCATGTAAAGATTTCAATCATTCACAGACACAGACATCAAGGAAATATGAATTGAGGTGATATGTTTTTAACATGACCTATATATTGTAGCAAACACCGAACAGTTCACGATGAACGCGGTGACTCGTTTCCTGTAGGTCTGGACTGAAATCGCATCATTTCCATACACATGGAACCTGGCGCAAGAGTATTAACAAGTTCAGTCACGGACGCGGTGATCTAGGCCCAGTCATTGTCAGTGAAATCAATTAAATCTCGACATCAGTGTTAAGTACATCTCTTTGATTCCACGGCTGGTAATTAAGGATATGATATCTACAATTCGGCGATGCGAAAAAATCAATCAGTTCATAACGCACTTACAGAACCCACAATTCCCAACACCGGGACCGTCGTTGATTATACTCTCGACGTATGAATGCATTTTTATACAGCAGGCGTGTAGCAACGAGCTCCAATGAAGTTGGCATTATTTTGATATACTATATAACGAAGGGGCTAATATTCAAGATTCAGTCATAATTGACAGTGGTGAACTTTGAAGGCCCGCAACCACGGGAGTATAGTTATACTTCAGTGACTAAACCTCAGTCACGAGCCAGATAACCTGGGGCAGGATTTCTGTTCGCGCAGCAAACCTCCATAAGGCAAAATACGTTACATGCCCGTTAAGCATTCTTACCTGATATTTTCGTTACTTTAAAATTGTTTCCAATAGTTTTGTTGAGCGAGGATTCGCATTGGTGATCTGAAATATTTGCTGATGCACCAAATATATACTTTCCTTAAGTGGCATTTAGAAGTTGGGAAGTAGATAAATAAACAAATTGCTTGTGGATAACAACTTCTAGTTTATTCAGGACGACGTTTCGATACAGGTACTAGTATCGTTGACTTGAGAACGATACTAGTACCTGTATCGAAACGTCGTCCTGAATAAACTAGAAGTTGTTATCCATAAGCAATTTGTTTATTTATCAAATATATACTATCCATGTATAAAGTAGTGCGCGCAGGTTCACAGGCTGTTATCCTGCCAGATCAGGCGGTTAACTTCTGCTCGATGTCCATACGAAGCTACGGCCCTTAGCCTGTAGTATTGGACCCTTCTGTTAATATCTTGATTTAACAGAGAGTATCTACTACGGCCCTACGAGAGTGTCATAAAGGGAGGCAACCCTGTTCGGAGGTTGACTTCTACTATTACCGGAAGTATCAAAGTGGAGTGAGGCCGTGAAATGGAGCATGCGCTGTGAGGTTCCAAGGTTTCTCCATGTCTTTATATAGAACCTGTTTCTCTCTTCACCAAATTTAGCTACACGCGATGGAGCCTTCTGGGTCAAATAATACGAGATTGCGGAAAGCTTTTCTCTGTCACGTCAACGCCGGTGATTGCGCTTGTTCATGGAACACCATGAGTTGTTGAATAGGACTCCTAAATCCCAGAGTTATTATCAGATTTAACACTGTAATGAAGTAACGTTAAGGCCAGGTAACAGTGGAATAGTATATGTTCCTATTTCGCTACAATATATATACATGTACATCGATGATCTCCTTCGATAGCATCCAACGATTATAAAAAGAATATTCAAAAATAGAGAAGCTTAAACTCTGTGTTCCCGGATTGAATCATATCCATGGATGCACAATGCAGATATCTTGCTCCTTCATTTCCATTGACCGTGTGAGAATTTCCATTTCAGCAGTTCAAGAATGACTAACTGAAGGACGGTTCCATCTGATCCCGGTGTCAAGAGAATTTCACGGCAATTGGAATATCTCGAATTCGGAGAAGTGACGATCCGTCTTTTGAAACTTGGCAGGTTCATGACAAAAGTGATTGAACGTTCTTGGTGATTCACACCAGCTTCTGTAATGGAATGTTTCGCAGTAAAATATTGACCCGTTTTCGTGGGAGAGCATTACAAGAGATTGGAAAGACATTATAAACAGCAGGACCTTTCAAATTTTCCCCTATTATTGCAGACAACCGGATGATATAATGTCGTAAAATGTTCCGAACCCGAAAATGCTCTCAGGGAAGTTATTGCTGCGAGCTCAAAACGACACGGCTTTTATAGAGCATAAAATAACATTCATTTCGTCATTCTTCAGCTCAGGGACTTAATGACTAAACGAAATGAAAACGAAGCAAATATCACTGGTCAACCAATCAAAAATTTCGCAAAGCTAATATCGATAAGGCTCATATAAACACTGCCCAAATTGCGCAAATCTTTTCGCCAAATTAAGAATGACGACATCAGTGCCGAATGTTATGTTGAAGCAATACGCCAATATAAAATGTCGACAATCCTGAAAATCTCGACGAAAAAACAAACAAACTTGGTATAAATATCCAATCGCCATGAAACGCGGATTAGAATTACGTGTTTGAACTTTTCAAGGTTTGAAATTGAGACACATTTTTATACTCCCTCATAAAAGTTCAAAGACATTTGAGAAGAAGGACTCCTTAATAAGGGTTAGATAATATTCCATGGAGAGGAGATAATTTATTGTAGGCAACCCTTAGTCATTTTGATCAATGGTCCATCTTTCAGTCTGGCAGAGACTAAATAGAATGGATTATAAAGGGAAGGCGGTCGAAGTCTCGGGTCGATTTTTTTGCTTCTATCGGTAAATGAAATATTGGGTCCCCTTTTACAGCAAGGCGGTAGAGGGAGTCGGTCAATGGAATTTTGGTTTTCTCCGGGGACAGTAGAAGAAGATTAGCAGACGAGAAGGGTTTCAGCGCAAGCAATGAGAACACAGAAACGAAAAAAACTAGAGGGGAATCAGGGTTACTCTGGGATATGGAAGTCTATTTGCGGACAAATTACTTTGTTATTGGAAGTAAAATGCCGGGCGACATGGCTGTCCCGGAAATACAACCCAGGAAAGAGACTGACGGCGCATGTTTTGCTAAAAAAAATCCAAGACGTTTATTCCTTTGAGGTGCCATGCATTCCTTGCTGTTAAATGGGCCGATGCTGAAACAATACACAAATGATTCACGGCACCAAATAGGACAACAAAATAGTTGACCTTTGCGGTTAGCAACCATGTTCACACGACATCGAGCGATACACAATGCAATCTGGAATTAAGTTTTCGTGAAGAATTGGCGAATTATCTGCTATACGAAGAACAATTAGACATACAATGCCGAAAGAAATTACTGTTTTTCCGCCTAATTTTCACAATGATTTAATTTTGAAAAAGTGCGATATTTGTTTTGTAGGAGGAAATTATGCGAACAGATGGCACCACTCCATGATCTCGAGATAATCACGCGAGACTGGACACCTAGCGGTCAATGACTGTAATGATGGAGGAATATAATAAATTGGTCATTATTTTGACCACATATAGAGTGTTGGTGGTAATTAGTCACCTGTTACAATGAACTATATTCCAATTTGGAGCAAAGGAAGCGAAACAACAAAACACATATTTCTGAATTACATCGCAGCTATACCGGGCTGAATCTTTTTATCTCTTTCGACTCGTGCGTGACCGAGTCCATCATAGCAGAGGGGGTGAACACAATTTATCGATCAGTCATGATGCGATGAAAGGCAACTAATGGGTGCGTCTATGGAACACTAATTGAGTGACCAGAAAATGAGAATGTGAGAAAAGTAAAGAATGTAATTCTGGATCGAAAGGCAACGATCAAACATCAAGAGAAGTAACTCAAATATCAAAATTAGACCAACGTTTAGCCTCGAAAGAGGAACTCAATAAATGGTAAACATTTTATAGATGTATCTTTGAGGTCATTTGACTCAGGCATATAGCGTTCTAAGAAAACTCTATACTGTAACAAAGACTGAAAATCTAACAAAAAGGGACCAATTCACGAAATGATCAGTTAATCCAGTTCCTATGTAACTGATATTCGAAATTATTTTGTTTTCTTCAGCTCTGCCGCCCGAAATTGAATTTTCTTCTCTTGCAGTTTCGTATTTCAGTATAATGTGCCAAATTTGCGCGAATAAAGTCAGCCCAGGCACCCCTATCGCGAGACTCACTCTAGGAAGTCACCCTCAAGGTGTTTCGGAGCAACACAGGTCTGCGCAAGGTCCTCTGCTTCCCCTGTCTGCGTCCAGGTTTCTAATCTCGCGGATTAACGGAAGAGGTGCTTCAACAGCGGGACTTCCCGGACCATGCATTGTCTCGCTTGTCTCCACTCGAGTAACAAAGAGGACATGTCTTTTGTACGTGTGCGTTAATTCATCATCTCAAGCCCGTATTTACATCTGAATGCAGCGTCTTGTGCAGAGCACTGCACTGGTCCGTTGTTGAGTAGGATTTGCTTATAACTGCGTTTGCGTTACACACGCGGAGTTTTATCTTAATGGTAGTAATCTTAATGCTCCCGTACGCTTCAATGATCAACAAATCAAAGATCCTTGGACCATTTCTCTCCAAAGTAATTATTGGTTAGAGACATGGCATCGTTCGAACCAACGTCGAGCCAATGCGTTTGGACCATAATTAAATGTATTACCACTGCGTGTAACTGAATTACCCTCTTATTTTCCTAATTGTCTGGATGGATTTAGCCGGGTATATAGTCTAGATTTGTAACTAGATACGTGCAAAAATAAATATCTTCGTTGGCATAAAATGGCATTAAATTGTTATAGGCTAAAAGCGATCTGATATTTTAATATAACTGAAGATAATACGGTTTTCTGAACACAACATCATTGAACACTAGTGTCTCAAGGTGTTTGTATGAGCAGTCACGAGAGATGGCGATTGAGATACATCTTAACCTATATGATCATCGGTTCACAATTTCACTTGATTGGTCAGCTTAGAGACCATCCTCCGCCAGAACGCACGTCAGGTCCCAGGACTTCCGTGTTAGTGAATATTATGGTGTGAGACGTTTTGATATTTACAGCTTAATGAACGGGAGTGTATCACATCGAAACTGAAGATGACGCCTCTGGACCGGAAGCGATTTCTGAACATTAATCAACGTTTGGAGTTAATAGAAATTGACACCCTTGCACCAATGGGTTTTTCATGGAATTGATAGAACATCTAGTAAATTTGGGGGTAACTATGGGATTTATGTGCCATGTGCTTCCTTTAATTGACTGTGCTATCGAAATTACATGGGGAACCATTATAAAATTGAACTTCCTATACTCTCCATCCCGATCCTCTTGATGAACCTTGATGCTCTTTCCATCTCCTGGCCAAGTGTTTGCACCTGTTCGTGAACAAAACTCTTCAGAAATCTGCCCCACTCATAGACCGTTTGTAGTTCTCCAATGCCACTTAACTTCAGTAGTATGCTACTCACTATCGAGCTACCGGGAGCCTTTCTGCTCCAACGTATACCACACACGAGTCCGACTGCATGTAAGCCCAGTGTAACCGCTGCTTCATGAGGTACGTCCTGTGACCGGAACTTTAACCGTATAGTAGTGCGAAGCCACGATGTCAATGTCCATGTGATCTTACGCTGGGGTTAGGCAATCACCCATTTGTTTACATTGGTAATGTAGGACTGTTCCATGCACAGACTTTTACAGGCGACAACATGAGATAGCATGCTTATTTTTATGCTGACGTTCAACTCGAAGTGTCGAATCAGTGACAAGGCATTTCACCAATTGACACGTAATATAATCTGCAATTCAGCTAATGACGTTCCCATGTATTGGTTTATTCATAAACTGTCGCACTAGGTTACGGTTATTAATGTTAAACAACGGCTCATGGGTATCTCGTGGGAAAACCATTTTGATGATGTAATTATTGGCCCCGATGACAGCTACCCATTGAATGCCAGATTTGTACCTATTTTCTCACGCTATGCAGAAATCGCCTCATAACATGTGAAATGAAGAAAAAATGATGTTTCATTTGTTGGCTGCAATTGTGGGGTTTGCAAAAAAGGGAAGATCTGATTATTTGAAAGGTATAACATTAGAAAGGAATAACAAAAGAATATCAAAACATGGTGTTTGGAGGGTCGTTGAAGGCAGACAAAAGAATTAGGAGGAAAAATCGATGCTAAAATTGGGTCGTATTCTTGCTGGGAGGGTACAGTAGAATCAACCAGCCTTGAAGCAGGTTCCTCAGTTCTCTTGGTTAGTTTGCGAAGCGATACAAAAAATAGTCCCAAGGGTATTTCAGACTCAGAATGTCCCTGCACAGAAATCCGGTTCAAAGAGCAATTTGCTTGGAAAAGCAATCTTGGCGAAAGGCATACGTGTATAATGGCGACACAACACAAAGACAAATTGCTCTTGTACCATTACACAACTGCGCCATAGCGAGGAATTGTGTCAGTCGGTTATATGTCTTGAAAACTATTTTAATCTTAAAGGGTCTGTAGCAAATATAGTGAAAAACTGTGGCCGGAATATACATCGGATAACTGTGGGTTTACATATATATAGCCACATAATAGCACCATATTCAGAGTGTGGGTGTAACGACTTGCACGGCACGATTTGCCTGACCAATCCCCATCATGCCACGATGAAGTGCCAAAGTAATCCTCTCCAATCCATTCCATGTAAACAATATACGATTGTTGGAATTGTCATTTCATTGAAGTCTGTTTCACCGGTCGAAGACAGTTGTTTGTATACATTGCAATGTCTTTGATCTTGGAGGGAGATGGAATCAATTAACTTGAAGAAAAGGGTTTCATCGAATCTGGAACGCGACTCTGAGAAGAGATCCAATGAAGAATACGAGACAATAAGGTGTCATCACAAACCCATAATTCCAACCAGAAGAAGAAATAGTATACATGATACTATACCTAAATAACTGATATTATTACCAGTAAAATCTGTTGGCGGTGACTTGCAGACTTCTGTAACAGGGCGGCCTGTATGAAGTTTCCAAACAGACGTATACTCAATCTTGAGATATGTTTATTTTTTCTAGTTAGAATACAAGACCTTTTGCCTGAAATTTTTCTGTATTGTAACACACTATTATAAAAGCATATATTTTCAGGGAGCTCGAATTGAAGGGACGGAATGCTGTCCTTCTTTATAACACAGAACGTATTTTACGTATTCTATTTCATGAACAATTTTATGTATCCGCCCATATTTGACAACTGAGACCATGCCTTATCTTCACAAATGATTACCACAACTTTTGCTGCACCCACCCTAAAACTGTGGGCGCAGAATGGTTCACACAGATCACTATGCACATATTGGATCCACGGTGTACCAGGTATACACACGGTACCTCAGACAGCCTCAACATGTAGCACATTTCTCCCTGGATCTAATTACCGTCTTGTGAAAGCTACGTTAGAAGTGTTTCGTCAATCTGTTTGTGTTGGTTGTACACAAAGTAGAGGTTATTTCTGTTTCGTCTGATCTTTCGACGAAACCGAAACAAAGCCCGCTCATCACGTTTGATTATTCCTTCAGTCATACCTGCACACAAATTGACGAAGCAGTTTGAACGGAATCTTACAAGACGAACCTAATGTGTATTGTGGCCATTAAAAGGCACCAAAAGTTGACCAAAGCTGCTACTTGTACATGATTCGTGAGGTATAATCATTGTAAATGACTTGAAAGACATGAACACCACTTTGCGAAAATGAGTAAAGAAATTGATGCACCAGGCAGACTGATGAATGCTGAACCTGATAACATGGTTTTAAACAGGTTCACTGCCTTGACCTATACGTCTCGTCCCATCTTCCCAATTTCTACACAAAGTAAATCTATTTATTACTCCTCCGTTATTTTCCATCGATTTTCTGCTTGCAGAATAAATCTACGTTACGGCTGATGAGATTTGTTATTAACGGATGGTAGGCATTTTATCAGGACATGACAAAGACATATCTACAACGAGTTATACCCATAACGAAATTGGTCAAAGCGGTTTTGTCGCCTTGGACAACGTACTATAGGAAGTTCGGAAGATTATGAAATTTTGTCCTCGGTGATCAGGATAACAGATTTTCGCCCGGAAACGAGCAAGGGAATCGGTTTTGCTTTCGGTGCATCCAGCGCTGCAGAAGGGGGGAAATGAAGTGTGAAAGTTTTCCCGAAGGGATTTTGCCCACACGGACAGAAATCAAGGTAACCCAGACAAAGGCAATGAAATATTCATAAAGAACGCATTCGTTCCACCCTGTGTTAGTCTATGATAGAATAATACAATAACAGAGTGTTAAAGTCATATAGTAACGCGGTGAAACGGATAATTATATCTACTATACGGCGTATAGTCACGTGAGGGTAGCAGACAATGGTCTCACTTGTGCCATCATCAACCATGCCTGGATAGTTTCCTATCTTATTTACTACTACCTAATTTTTCATTTCCATGATGGACTACAGTCATATTGCAAAATCCATTATAGAAAGATTCATAGAAATCGCATGTATATAGCGAATAATCAAATCACTTGAATACGCTATGGGGAGAAACGAGAAAGAAAAGAATAATATATACTGTAATATTGAAATCAGAAGTTTTCTTCATTCCAGAATTACCCAAATGCTCTATCTACAAGTGCAATATCCTCAAAATTAAGTCTGTGATAACTAAAGTTAGATTTGGTCCAGATTTCGTGTGTGACTCAGTTATTTCTCTTATATGGAGACAATTCAGTGTATCGTTTCAAATATCCACCCTGAGCTCTTATTACTGCGAGTAAATCAATCTATGTGTACAAATAAAGCGGACACTAGCAAAAAATAAAATACTATGGTAAATATTACACAGTCTGTATAATATAAGTTATCGTATCAGTACAGAAATACTGTATATACAATTTTATTTTTCCAGGTCGATTGGCTAATTAATTTATTAATTTACGAGTGATCTAGAGTATGTTCTTTCGAAGATTGCCTGATCATATATTAAGAATTCTTTTTCAGTAATCCATATCGTCTATAGTATGGACGCGAGGCAGTCCTAGCTACCTATATATTCCACATACAGTCACACATGCCGATTATCGTCTGTCTGAAAATAACTGAATACTGCCATCACTGCTCTCTCATATAGTAGGGCATAGTAGCTACCAGAGTCAATACACCAATATACAGCAAGGAACTATACACACATATCGCCTTACCAAAGATGATGTGGTCGATACTGTAGTTTGCTTAGTTTATCCTTGTTCTACAATCGTCTGTATTGCTTCTTTTACGTGGTGTTTCATGTTGCCACTATACGGCTCCACTGAATTTACTCGCCGACCATTCCACATCATTATCTCATCAGCGTACTTGGGAATATAATAATTGATGTACATGTTATAAGATATGCCCTCAATTCTCAAGTGTCCGGAACGTATCGGACTGATGACCCATTCAAGCAAATCATTATCCCAGGAATGGTAACTTTTTTCCTTAAATACTTTTTTGTGAAAGTCTGCAGTGTTGGACCATGAAACAATCCGCCATTAAAAATCATAGATTGCTTTAGATATACATATGTACATTTACTTGTAAGCAAAGCTTATATTTTTAGTTAAGTTTTGTTTGACTCTACTTTGTGGGATAGGGCAAGTGATACTCTTACAAATCATTTATCAGTATGGTCAAACATGAAACCTACATAGTTCTAATGTCAATTTATATGAATTCACGCACATGGTAATACATGTATATATAATACACTTCTAACCACGTAAGGAGCCACTACAGCACCAACAAGATATTAAACTTACGCGGGTCGATTTGGTTTTATGGCACTAATCAATCTCTTGTGCTATTTATATCCGCCATTGTCGCTCCGCGTTGCAGTCCCGGGCTATACGATACGGAAGCGATTCGTATGGGTTATAAAACAGGTGAAAGGTTTTCACTTACCTCTCTGGCTATGGCGCCGTGTCAGGAACAATCTTTTATCCGAATACAGAGAGACAAGCTTTCTCACGGTAATTTCAGAATTAATTCTTCCCCATTGACTTCTCTCTCTCGGTACACAATCGTTTCCAGAGTCACAGATGTGCCCGTACCATTATTCAGCGCGGACCTAAGAGAAACCCTGATTGTAAGGAGACTCCTGGAATCGTACGACACACTGAAGACAACACAGGAACGAGGGTATCTCGTAACTCACCCCGGTACTCGAACTGCTAAATAATAGTATTGTTTCCAGAAGAACAATTCCAATCTAAGGATAATGCCAATGGGAATAGGTACAAACTGCTGTTGCAAAGGCAGGAAATCTCCCGATAGAAATACTCAGCTTTACAAGGTAATATCCCAAATCAGAAAGACTGAATTCACTCAATCAACCTTCAAACTGAATTAAGATGGTCAGTGATCCCTTCCAATTATCCACAAATCAAATAGTTCTGACGTAACTCAAATTCTTTTTACTCCAATTTGGGAAATAAGGCGGCATGTAAATATCCTTCACTCGCACTGCACAGGCTCAAATTAGATATCCTTACGAATTTATGAGTGGCTTTTTCAGATCCGCATTAAATAACTGCCATTGTGAGCCGTATTTCCTCTGAAGCATCCTCTAAGGGGAAATGGACGTTGTTTGCAATGATTATCTAATCATAAAACCTTGACGAGGTAATATTGGCAATTGTAGTATCACAATACGTTAAGTTAACCTTTCTTTCCTCTTCTGCAAATTCCGTGTGAATTGCACCGAGCTTCGCCGAGTAACCCCATACAAGCAATCTTGATTGATTCATCCAAGGTTTATTTCATCCTACTCTGGAACTAGAAACACTGAAGTACTGATTATTTGGATAAAATCCCGGGGTATCAATTTCACACTAAATCTCTTGCCTATCTCGGAAAAGCGGCGATTTTTGCCCGAAAATCGCTTTAATACCTTTCCCGTGATCCCAGTTCGCCATAGAAACCCAAACAGTGTATAGGAAGCAGATATTGCAGGAGATGGAGTTTGCGCTTGATAGAACCAATTAATGTGGTATCCAAGCTTCTTTCTGGATCATGCAATTTGCACAGAGATTAACTGCACCCAAGTTCTTGCCGTGGAATCCGACTAGTGTACACTTGACTGGCTATTGTACGTTTTTTGCCTACTTCCATCGGCTTTTTATCCGATTTCGAGTCTTTGAGAGCTGGTGTTTCCACAGATTTGAAAAGGAAAGGCCGAGGAGCTACGCACTATCGGTCCTGCAGCCACGCCGCACTTTATCACTAATGCGATCGGTCAGTTTGTATTGGCCGGCCGGGCTATTTATCATCGCCTGTAATCTCAGAGAACCTGCCTCTCTTTCGCTGTTGCCTAGCTTGTCGCTGAGGATAGCGGTCATTTTTACCCCGTCACTTGGCCGGGTGAGCCTGCTGTTTAAAAGCGGGACACTTTATTGTCCGTGCGACATCTTCCCGAAAGCACCTTCAACAAAGATGCCCCCGAGGCATTGAAAAACTCCCAAGGCGCGTGTCTTGGTCATAATTCTTTTGTGTAATGACCAGCGAAGGCAGGAAACACCATTCTTTGTTTCCTCGCCGTGAAGATTTTCGCCACTGCTGTCCCGAACAAAAAAAAAGTCCTCGAACGGCACCCGTGAAGGGTTTCTACGACAGCTATAAATTTCCGCAGTTCGCTTCATACTGTGTTTCTGAGCATAATTAGAATACTTGTCCATTTAATTATTATTTATGTCGTAGTGTCTCAGAACGGAGCTTAACGTCTGTTAAGTTTAAGGCGTCGTAAAGCAGTCAACGGAGACTTGGAAATCTCCTGCAACGTCCCAGTTTACGCGATCTTTATCCTTGGCACGGTTAGGCCTGCAAGCCCACTTCTGCCACCAAAATGTTACCGCTGAGAAAAACCATAACAGGGAGCAAGATTCAATAGCATCAGGTTTGGCACTTCGCATCAGTTATTCACGCAAAGTCCCCAGTTTGGAGAAGCATGGAGTTACACATGAGAGAAGGGATCAGGAGTCCATATTCTGATCGGTTTGGTGGCTGTCGAAACTGACACTGGATCGGTTACACAGTTACATCCACAATGACAGGCGGATTCACTTAATGAGCTTATACGTGAGCGATACGTTACAAAAATCAAGGGTATATCATTTCAGCAGGCTTGTCACCAAACATTCGTTTCCGATCGATTCTCTAGCTTGAGTCTGTGCCATAGTCTGAGAAAGAGTCGATGAAAGTGCTGGATACGCTTAATCAGTACACATGCAGGCTATCAAGATTTCTTGCTCTTGACTCTATAATATACATGTAGTACCATGCTCTAATTATACAAACGCCCTTATGTGATCAGATCACACCCTACATTTCTTATCAGACAAGAATAACTCTTTGTTGCATCTGGCTTCCCTGGTTGATTTTGATGTCGAAACCGCGATATTAAAGAATCAGAAAACTACGGAAGCATGTCAGGAAATAAAATAAAAAATATCAAATAAAGCTTTTCATTTCTACGGAAGCGCGGAGGAACCATATGATATTTGATTTGAAACGTCGATGTATTAAGAGCATAACTTTCCAGATGCCAGATGTTCTGTGTTCGCTCTTTAAATGTGAATCTTTGTTTATCTTGGAACATATATTTAGTGTTAAAATCAGGTCACGCTATAGTAGAATATCGTGGTGATTTTATTCGCCCAGATCAATGTCACTGTTCAGTGATGCAAGCGAACAGTCCATCTAATACTTAGCTTGAGTAGCAAATACATCTGACACATGGCCAGATATATACGCCGATATCTTATGACCTATAACATAGCTGATGTGTACACTTTACACCTCGATCAACTAGCATGTTGCCTTCACAAATGCTATCAATCACATTTTCCGGCCGATTCACGGTCTCTAGATTTTTATCGGTCGGCCTT
Organism: Hanleya hanleyi; assembly: GCA_036873755.1. Classification (NCBI taxonomy): domain Eukaryota; kingdom Metazoa; phylum Mollusca; class Polyplacophora; order Lepidopleurida; family Hanleyidae; genus Hanleya; species Hanleya hanleyi. The sequence continues at coordinate 52,756 of JAVTVY010031807.1, forward strand.
TCTTGTACCTACGCCATTTCTACACCATCCTCGCAGTAACCGATCATGAGGGTATTGCCCCAATAATCGATTTTCTCGCTCATCAAACAAGCCGCCAAAACATCAAAGTTTTTGCCTAGCTCGCGTTCGTGTGTTTAAAAATGCTTTCCATCGGAGAGACGAGGAAAAAGGTACAGCGTTTGCTGTTCGACCGTCGACAGCTGTATCTCTAGTCAATACTACTACATCCTTTCCCTGCGTAGTATGTTCTATCAATCTCTCTATACGCACTCAACCGATCACTTCAATATGATGAGGATATGCTTTTGCTATTGACTTTACCAGCAGAGAGACGATTACAGTTTTGGTATAGTTAACTAACTCTTCGTGGATAGAAATATTCCACAAGGACCTGCACCTGGCGCACATCTCTCGTCTAGCAGCAATCGCTTAGTCCTCGATTTTAATCAGATTCACGAAATATTATTGGAGAGACCAGGTTATATCATGTAGTGTTTTTTTTTCAATCAGATTTAGCGATGAATGCACACAAGGATAATGATAAAAAATCGATCGTAGATTTCAAGATCTTTATCGTTACTGGTATCGAACCCGTTTACCATGTACCATGATTTACAGCTCAGGATGAGAGTATATGTACAGTCACGTTCGAAGCTTGTGTTTTCAAGCGTATACCAGATAGATACAATCGTGATTTGTATTTGATTACTTTTAAAATGTTGTATAATTTCTTACACAATATACAAAAATATAGCCCATCAGTGCCGGCGATGAGATATATCAAAGGAAAGCCGGCAAGAGGCGGATATTGGGAACAAATGGAATTGTATAGGCATACATCAAATGCGAAATTAATCTTAAAATCTAGTACTTCACCAGATTGCTTAACCACAATCCATTGAAGCGCGTCAATTAAACGCTGAATTCAGATTTGTGCTTTCAACAGCTTTCAGACAGGCAAGACATCCCAGTAAAACAGATGGGACCAGATTGCAGCTCCTTGCCACATGCTAGCACGTACGAAAAACGAATTGTTATTATAAGTAGCATACGCCAAAACTCAGCTTCCGAACAGTAAAGTGCGACCGGAAGACTTTGAGAATCTACGGTCGGAGAATAAACAAGCTCGGGGTGATTTTCAGAAGCCGGAATTGACTTTTACAATCTCACAGCTTTTATGATGAATCTTCCTCGGCGCTTCCAGTCAGTACCAAGCTATTGTAGATAAAAGGGATAAACAAAAGGGAGGGGCAGGTGTTATCCGGGCTAAGTACGGGCTATTTCCGAACAGGTCAATTATACCAGTATTTATGTTAGATCTGTCTAAGATCTGTCTAGCCTTGGATGGTTGGAAGTTCATTCGCCTAAACAGTACAGAAATTAGATTGTGTTTTTTCTGCCACTCGCAGAGGATGAAGGACAATGTTATTCCAAAAAGATATATCGAAGAAAATGAAAAAAAAAAAAAAAATCCCAAAACTAATCAAATGAAGTATTCTATATTCTTTATAAGTTTCAACTGGAGTGATATGCAAAAGGTGGGGGAAATTGACGTCTGGCGAGTAAAAAGCAACCATATTACTCCACAGGAAAACTCCTCTTGGAACCTTACATTCAGACTCGAGAATACGATGGATTCTCGGACGTAGCCTTAGTATTTCAGCCGCGCTTTCATTGCAGCTGCTCATGTGAAGATTATGAAGTATCCACTCCGGCTTACGCGGAATTAAATACACTAGCTGGGGAGCTGTGATAACAGATCAGCTTAAACAAACTCATCTGATTTTGATAGATGAGCATCGAGGACGTCTGATGGATTAAACGTCTCAACATGGGGGTAAACATGGTAAATGCAAGAATACCCAGAAAAACTAACGTCGCACGGCTTAAATTTCTCTCCAAAGCAATAAACCTGCATATATTTGTCGAATTACATATATTACAGGGGACGGGCCTCGGGGACTAACTGTCCACCAGAATCCAACCATATACAGATAATACAGTATGGTTTAACGTCGCGTTTAAATATTTGGTGCGAAAATGTGAACTGATACTAGCTTTGGTATATGACAATTGCATTTGATATTTTTCCATACGTTTTCGTATAATCAACATATATTTGCGCATTTCTCCCATTGTTTTTCATAAGAGTCTAGCCTATACATGCATTGCATTGCATTGCAGTATTTCTTCCCCGAAACAGATGTTGCAGATGAAGATGAAAAGATACATATTTGCAGTAAGAAATGTACAGAACGGTATATGATACTCCCTCCTCTTAAAAATAGCCTATTTGTGACAAAATAAGTTTCTCTTTACTTTCAATTTCGTCAATTCAAAATTTCAACCATACATAATAGATTTAGAATGCACATTTATTCCATGTTTAGACCTTGAAAAAAGCAATACTTGAGGAACTAGCTGCGTGGTCGTGATGCAAATAACGACCAAACACTGATCTTTACTGACGTTCATAATTGTAACACTGAAGATACTATACAAATAACTACCATAGCCAACAGCAAATCTGGTCTTTCTGTTTTACAATACTGGGACTGGGAATAAACCATCTTACATTTAACAAGGTGCTAATGACCACATCGTCTCGGACAAAAGAGACTATGGCGAACGGAGATAAAGCAAAGTATTTTATATGTCTGCTTCCCATCACCGCCATTCAATGGCACAAAGTTGGCAGGGACCCTCCGGGCGATTCCACTGGGCAGTGTACACAGATCCCCGCAGGCCTACACGTGTCACGGGAGTAAGACAGGGGGCGAAATGTAAACATCTCCCCGTTTCTTTTCAAAACTTTTGAAATCAATATTAGAGTCTCGCACGACAAATAGTATCTAAATGAGCCATTTGGAGCTCTCTCGTCCTATTTCCAGCTGTTTGGCTGTTCGTACCTTGTATGTTTACTAATGATCCCGAGAAGAGACATTTCCTTCAAACAAGAAACACAGAAACGGCTTAAAAATCTTGCTATATAGGTTTTCATCAACAACACAATTAACATCTGAACCCTATCTCCGAAGATAATCATTCTTTTAAGAGTACCACTCGTGTACAAGTCTTACAAACTGTTAAAATGAATATGTGACGATCGACATCCCCGCTGTCTTTTTCATGATATCTGAGTCAAATTATAGTTTAAACATCACTGTTATTCCGAAATCATCCGCACCATATAACGTTGAGCATTACAAATTGGCCCGTCAGAAGAGGGTCAATACTTTTCAGTGTAGTTAGAAAGCCAGCATCGTGATGAAATTCAGAGTCGTTTTCGATGATCTCAGTGAAGCTTCCTATATGACTTCATATAATCAATCATGGTAATGTTTCACCGAATGTTGTCTGTACGACCCCTGATGCCGACTTGAGTGGAATTACATACGAACAATTGCATAAAGAACAGTTTCGACAACGTAACTATACATTGAGAAATTGAGTCTTGCCACCATCGAATGCATTCAGTATTTGCAAAAAAACTTAACAAAAGATCTGAGAAATATTTTACTCCCCTAGACTGTACTAATTGATTTCTACGCATGGCAAATATGGCTTCATTCGGATGTTTGATTATCGCAGTCAAATAACAGATAACGACATTCTTCTACATAGTTTGATAACCGTTCTACAAAAAAGTAGGAAAAGTAATGAAAATATAATAGATACTCGTCTTCGTATTTTGATCAAAGGAACACTGAGAATGTGTGCTTAATTGGACTCGCTTCGTGCAGTCTCCTAACATTAGTTATACAGAGTTTGCGGAATGCGCATATATGATCAAAAATATTTAATACATTTTCCTCTATATAAACCCAGTAAATAGGACCTGATTGCGACCACAGCGCCTTGGCCTTTAATATAAAGCTTTGAATGGCCGGTAAATGAGTTGATCGCTTTAGCGAACGGTCATAGTTGAATAACCAGTAAAAGCCTTTACGTCGCTCGGCCAATTTGACCATCATTTTCTGAAGACATCATCGAGTTGCTTTAACTGTGTTATACGCTCAATGCCGCCATGGACTATTTCCAAGGGCTTTGTAAAAAAAGTAATCAATAGTGTTCGAATACGAATAAGAAGAACACGCTAATGGGACAGGTACTACGCTTCATCAACTTTTTTATCCCATTGCCACGAAGAGGCATTTTTACACAGATTCCAAACCCAGCTGTTCCAGAATTGGTCAAGGAATTGTCGAATTCGGGTCAACTGCTAATGCTTTCCATATGCATGACTCCCTCGTAATACGTGCCTTTCTTTGAACTCGGTATCCTTTTTTTCTGGGGAAGAATAATGGTCGTAGGAAACTTTGGATGGAATCTTGAGCACATTGGCTGGATGACAAGTCCATTTATAACACTCGAATGCTTATGTTGGCTTTTCAGGACGAAATTGATGTCCCTCGCCCATTCGTTTCAACATGAACCACATACCGATGATGGCAGTAATCTCTATACAAACTCAGTATATAACATTGTCTGCAATACAACATAATCCTGTAGTTCAGATGGACCGGTATGATGACAGCCTCCCTCATCCACATACAATTTGGGTCTTTTGTCAACGGCTCAGGCTTTCATTATGATGAAATATTTACTTGCCGTGTTAAGGCTTAACGGTTTGAGCAGCATGGTTTTCTTTTGGTTTGTTTTTTCACTCCATCGTGGTAGGCTGGGTACTGGTCATACAGAGTTTATCGTGCAACCCCTTCCCCCATACCATCCTACATATGTCCCCCCGTACCAATGACGCATAGCCATGGTAATAAATATCTGTTCCCCGTGATATCTCCTTACATCTGTATCGATACCATTTAACATTAACTAAGTCATCCAGTCTTTTGTCTATTTCCCTCATTCTTCTATTAAATGTATCGCCGTATATTTCCACACATGTTCATTTTCTATCCACCCAAGATTCATATTATCCTTCCTGCACTGCTTCATCAGTAGAATCATGTTTGCCTTATTTCTCGTAACCACATATCTTAGTGTTTCCTTCTTTTTGTCTATTTACCCGAGTTAACTTGCTGCGTTTGGCATCACCGAAAGCTGACCACTTTCGATTTTTTTTATACTACTTACATATTGTAAACACAAGAAGTATATTGAACTGGCATGTGAATGAACAACACGACCACGGAAAGCAAATCTGGAGAGTATTGGCTTGAACCACACACCTCAAGATTATGGACGTGGACAACTGATCTCGAGATTATGGACCTGGACAACAAATCTTGAGATGATGGACATGGACAACGAATCTTGAGATTATGGACATAGACAATTGAGTGTGAGATTATAGACATGCACAGCAAATCTTTAGATTTGCTATTCTTTTGATGATGAGGTTGCCTTTAGCGAATGTCGGATCTGAATTTCCATACGATATACCATTACATTCAAAATCCAAACAGGTATAATATAAAGACAAGCCGCGTAGTAATTTCATGTTAGAGAGAAGTGACTTTTTTTTTCAATAATCTCGACAATGGCAACTAGATCATTAATGATCATTATATTATAATTTAAAAGCTGCAAACACAAGACAAAGAGAGTGTGAGAAAAAGAGAGAGACGGAAATAAGTTCATCTCACTGTCCACGTATGATAATGACCTGTCCAGGAATAACACTATAAATCAACGAAGGGGTATTACTTTGGAGTTTAATATTTAATCTGACTGTCAGGCAGACGGATGGTGAGTTAGGCTATCACTTTAGAGTGGACATAATTTGGATCCGATTATTCATCCAGCTGACAAGCTATGCGACAAAATTCCAAAGACGCGTTTTTGTTGGTATATCCATGGTCTGCTGTCCAATACAGCGAAGACGAATGTTACATGAAAATATGCTGGGAGAAAGAACTATTTCGCACAGGTATATCACTGCATCTATATCATATACCACTGAAAGGGGGATGGGAGTTGAGGTTTGCAGAGGGTTGTGAGAGCTAAAATTGAACAAAAGTTGAAATAACAAAGAAGATAACAAATTCGCCAAGATCGAATTATTATGAAATGTGTTATTACAGGGCGAAAATGAGCCAAAATCTCGTTGAAAAATCCTAGGATGTGAGAGAATAAGCGAAGCTCCAATAGACACGTCACAATCTCGCCTCTGAAATCATAATTATAGTCTCCTTCGCGCGAATCCCTCTTAAAACCCCACAGAATAATTTAAGCATTCATCAACTTTGTTTTGCCGGAATCGACTTCAAAGTGCGCGAGATGTCAAAACGCTTTGTTCTCGAATCGCCCTGGGTACTCTTCGATTGCTCCTTCGCTCTCTATTTCTACGAATCACAATTTGGGTTCCACACTTCAGTGTCAAAGGGTACGGGCGTTAGAATACTTGAAATACTCCTTAAAGCGTTGAGATTTTTTTCACCATTTTCGCGACTATACCAAGGTCACGCTGACAAAACGTCAGATATATTGCACTTTCACAAGCGACGATTTCGCTGTAAAAGACGAAAACGTGTCCGTCCGAGTGAGAAACCAAATTAAAGCAAGACCTATAAGCCAGCTCATATGAAAACAAATATTGCATTTAAAACCCAATCGTGGCGTATGTTTGCCAAGTGTGTTTTCGTTTTGTCCAGTAAGAGATTGATAAAAAAGGCCATTGTCCACTTTGTTGATAAAAAACACGACACGCTTGGTCAGCACGTTAAGTGTGTAAAGAAACTACAGAAGAGGCTCACGGGTAATGCTGTCCCTCAAAAGCAGACAACAATTCGGGAGAAATACGAGTGTTGATTTGAAAACGTTTTTGTGCCACCTCGGGCGAATTCGCGCTTAGCCTCTGAAACCAAGTCTTCAATTTTAATAACATTCGGGATAAAATTAGAATCAATTAGTGTCGCGCGTTCTGAAAACGTTCTGCCAATTCCGTATTGCAAATCAAAGCCAATAAATGTTGGAAATTAGCGAATTCTCGAGCGGACATAGCCTCGGGCAGTAGAAAGATATGATGTACAGGAGTATAGACACAATGGATGAAAGCAGACGACACATGGGAACCAGAGAGAATCGAGTGCAAGGTTCTCCCCTTTGTTCTCTTTCGGGTACCAGGTAAGCCGGTTCTGGAGTGGATATGGCGCTAGGAATTAATTGAGACCATAGTAGTGAGGAATACTCTTTGTATTCATAATTATACCATGATGAGGGGTCTCTGATGATAGGGGGATTATTATACCGGTTTCAGATTGTCCGCTCCAATAGTCATTTGCCCATTCACCTCAGTAATGACCATACACGGACAGGATAAGTGTTCCTCTTGCTGCATGACGACAAGAAAGAACATGCATACATGATCATTCTGACTATAAAGACGCGCATCGGCTAATTTGGGAAAACAAAATCGTGCTAAAAAAATCGGCTAAAATAACGCTACCCCCAAATCATTTTTCTTTAAAAATCACTACATACTCGCGTGTAGAATATTCCTCAATATAGGATGCTCAGTCCTTCTGTGTATGAAACCTGTCATATCTGTAGAAGGGCAATTCACCATTTCAACGGCTCGTATCTTTCGTGATCATCTATGAAGATATAGTTTCATACTCTTCTGAAGAAATTCTATTTTTGATCAATCTCAAAATAGACTTTAATATAGGAGGAATATCCTAATTATGGATATAAGACGGGAAATTCTCACACAGTAAACCGTTCTGAACTTCCCCTTCTGAGGTGCACTTTCCTGCAATTATACGGAGTAAATTTAGAAATGTTTGACCATGGCTATTGTTTGAGAATTTAATAATGGAAATCCAATCTCCATCTGCAATCGCAATGTGCAGGAGTAACCTCTTTACCGTTTGTCAAGAAACGTTGAGCTATTAAATTTAATTGCTGGATCTGTTAACCTGCAAGTATATCATTTCTCTCTGCAGTACTGTACATCATTTTGTTGTATACAAAGATGGCCATTCCTTATCACGTTGCCTCATTGAACAATTACCCAAGAAGTGTGCATTTATATATCCGACTTATGTTTACGGACGCTATAATTTGGAAAATGTGCCAATTACGATAACAGATATGGACACTATCTTTGTCGAGCAGCTGTGACCACGTTGCAGTTCCGAAATATGAAGTCCAGTACAGATAATGATCAGGCCATTAAGAATTGTTTGGCCACAGAGGGTATATGCTTTCTCTCGGGTCCGCGTTACATCCCTACGGAAGGGCGTGACACGTGCTAGATACCATAAAATATTAACACTCTGGCGAGATGTCCATCTCTGATCTTTCTTTTTTTGTGCGCTATGAATAAGCCCGAAGGGCGATCTCTCAAAATAAAACAAAACATTTAGTCCGCAGGAGAAATTCTCTTCTTTAAAGTAAATATGGCGTGAGATGTCTTTTGTAAGGAGTCTAAGAAGCCCCCCAGTATGCACGTGCAGAGACCGGCTGGATGCGACTGTCCATCGGAGATAACGCGCTTTGTGCGGTTGAAATAATTGACCATTCGTGCACGGACTGCAGCTGTGGTGTTCTCGCGATTTCTCGTAGACGTCGGAATCTAATGCAACTTGGCGGATTTATTTTTCATTTTCTTAATTAAGCAACACACAGTATGCATGTTGGGCAGGTCCAGATATCTAATCTGTCCCCGATAATTAATCGGCACGACAGGCAGCCGCGTTATATCGACATCTGCAGTTTGCCATCCCATGCAGTTCGTGAGGAATCCTGCGCAAACGTACGTTGTGGCGTAGCTTCTGATTAAGTCACTGGGGTGTGCATGGTGTAACACGGTTATACTCGGCCTTCTTTTTTATATGTTGCGTTTAATTCTTTACGCTCCAATTAGTGGCTACGTCACGGCTACGTCACATCTTTGTCGCACTGAGTATACAACGTATCTCCGTCACGGTTTATCTATTGCCCCTACGCCGAAGACAGAGGGAAGCTGTTTTTACAAGAGCATTTCAACATACATACATATAAGCGTATCAGACAATTATTAACATGCAGTTAACATCTAGGAAACAAAATCTGACCGTAACTGCAATGATTGGTATAATGACACAGCGAAATAAATTGAAGTAATTTACACCTCTCCAACCACAGTGTCCTTGCACATTACAATTCGACAGTCCATATATCAGATCCCGTTTGCCAAACTTAGCGCGTGAATAAGCACGCCTCCAATTGATTGGAAACAACTCTTTAATCAACTCCAGTCACATTTCCTTGCACTCAGGGGAAAGACCGACCATCATGGTCCCAAACATGCAGTTTGTCTCGAAAGTTGACATCCTCGGTCGAATGGTGCGTTTGTAGTAATTTCCGTTAAACGACAGGTCGGATAATCGCGAATTCTTCCCATCAATTTCTCGACAAAGGGTTAGACTAACGTTATTTTAGAGCAAACGTCTTTGAATAACAAAATAACGCCCAAGAAAGCAACCGAATAAGGCTCGCTGAAATATTATACGTTTGTTTAGAAAATGTTATCAATGAATGACCGGAAGGTTATCAGATTATAACAGTTGACCACAATCTGACCACAAAATATTATTATCCAATGAATCATTCAATTCTCTTTTTCACGGCATAACACTAACGGTCACAATGCATGTTCCGGAGAAAAGCGAAAAAGAAACCAGCGTGTCTCCTGACAAATTCCATTCTTGCCTACCAAAACCAATAGAATAGCACCCTCAGTGGCTCTATTTGCGACGATATATACACTTCTCGTCAAATGAATCTATCAATATCAGCTGTTAAAACTGAATATTATCATGCATATACCTTGGAAGTAGACTGAATAAATCGCGAAAAACATTGCAGCAGATTTCGAAGGTACCGAATGTGTAAGAGACAGACAGCGCGACGAATTGGTCTACAGCAGTATCATTCTAGAGACATTCTCCTTTGCCTCCATTCACCCACACCCTCATTGCAAATGTTTTTTTTGTAATTCCCTCAGAATGGGTTCAAGTACATTGCTCAGCGATGCGACAATATAAGCTATAGGTTTATCTTCGTATAACGTAAAGTATAGACCAGTCTATACATGAGTGCAATCTCATATTTTTTTGCAGATACGAATATTCTGAATCCTATAAAATCTGTGAAGAGCATGCTAACTGATGGCCGTTACATCCAGACGAGCAGACAGACAAACATCCCAACAGTCAGATTACATATGTTGTCTATATTTCGTAGTCGTTACACGTTTAGAGGCGGAGGAAGGTTATAATATTTTTGACCAGACACGAAGTTACCCGCCATGGTCGTTAACTGGTTAGTACTACCCTATGCGAGCCAACCATCTAGGATACTTTTTTCCTAAGTTGATGGGAGGGAGGAATTCCATGACAGCTCACTTGGTAGTACTATTAAATCCAGATGGTCAGGTTATGTTTGTAATAACTGCATTTATACACAACTAGACTATATCATAGAATAAACTGTATATATAATAGCATCTGACAAGAAAGGGCAGAACTAGCCTAACTGGAAATATTATAGCGCTGTATATCCAGAAAAGCTACAGTTATAATGAAATGATAGGAGACGATGCAATAAATCTCGACATATGAAAGCAGCGGTGCCGGGATGATGGAAGCGCCATCTCACGCTGACTGTAGGGTACAAACAAACGCTAAGATTATATACAAGTGGTTAAGATATTGAAGTAAATGGGAAATTGAGATATATTTTTTTTTAATTTCAAAACTTACATGCGTTTTGGAATGTGAAGAGGCCAATGTACAGATTTTATCTCCATGACTTAAGTTTCCTGCATCTGTGCAGGGACTGGGTTATACGATCATAACATGCAGGCGATAGAACCTAATATATCTTTTGAATATCTGAAAATATTAGGGGCATATGACAGTTGGGGAGGGGAGAATATGTCCAGGGGTGGAATTTCAGGGGAGTACGCCTGTAATATGTCAAAGGGGCTGTCTGTACCCTTTTTGACCCAGTTGTCCTCACCGAGATTTCTATGGTTAGTTTAACAGGTTAAAACTGTTCAAGTTTTTTTTCCAATTAGAATTAGAAAAGGTTTTAATACTTTTGGGAGTTAATTATAGAAACATTTTAGAATATATTCCAAACCTCTGCTCGATCAGTCAGGTATAATGACCACTTAACGGTCGTCGGGAGTCAATTATAAAAGCGTTTAGTCCGTCATTCAATATTCAGCCGTCGTCCATTAAAGAATAATCCAAAGACCTAATCCATACAATAGCATTAGCATCAAATTAAGTGACTACATCATGGTATACATGAAACTAGGCTAATTTCCTGCAAGAGAGAATCGGTCATCAGTTTTCAATGATGCCAGCAAGACATCATGATGTTCTAAAAATATCAAATCCGTATCGCAGATCAGTATTCTTAATCCATTTGATTTTATTTATAAAGTCATTATCTGTATTATGATGTATCTCAGTCACGCTTTGATTGTGACTGTTCATATGAACACTATTAGGATCTTGAAATACATAGGTTCATACGGACCCTAGCCCCGAGTTAAGCGAAATTATACACAAGTTACGAAAAGTACCGCCATAAATCTTGCACGCTACGCTCGTATTTTGCTATCAGCAAGCGATATATATCGCCGAGAAACTGAGAGTGGAGGCGTTTGATGATATAGCCCTGTTTTATAAGTTTCTGCAATAATGTTTTGTGATGTTGATTAAAATCGTCTCATTTAACGCAGGATTTAGCAAATGCTACTAGGCGAGATATGTATGCAGGTCCCTCTGGTATATTACCGTCCTTATTACAAACTTGAACCCAAGAATATCAATGGTGGTTTCTGACCAGCAGATCAAAAGGGTTTGACTTTACCATGGAACTCTTCCAGAAGGCGCTTCACTTCCAGATCAAACTACAAGGTGTTCTGTGTAGACGATATAGCGATCCACAGTTTTCAGTAAATTTCTGCACGTCGTGTTTAATTGGTCCCTCAAAGACGCTGTGCCAATGTCTGGGATAAAAACGGCGCACTATACTTGTGTCAAATGAGTCAATTTATTGAGGAAAAGACATGTTGCAAAGAAGGCGTGAAACTAGAAAATTCTCGCCTAGCTAGTTATAGTATTGGTATACAACTCTGTCGAGAAGCCTTAAAAAAATCTAAACTTTAGCCCATAACTCTCAGCGTTTATCAAAGATGGACGTTTATGAATTTGCCGAAACTGCTGTTCGGTGTTGGGTTCCAAGCCGCTGCGTGTCCTAACACTTTTATTGTTGAACAGACAGGGTACTATCGCTGTAATCGTCTCCAGTGTCCTTACCCTATCTTCTTTTACAGCAAAATACCAGGCGGCCACCCACCGGAATCTTGATAGATGTGCGCATGCCGCGAGACCTCTCCCGATAACCTCTGTATGGTCAACAATCCACAAAGAGCCTCTGGAACGTTGGCACTTTTACTATGCAAAACAATGTCCCTCGGTCACGCTGGTTGGATGGAGGATGATATCACAGCCATACCTTGAAGAAAACCTACCATGAAAGATTTGAACCAATCTGTAAGCTCAGGTTACAGATAAGATGGTTTGAATATCAGAAATACGGTTATGTTTGCTGCAACACCTTAATAGTTTTTCTGTGAATATATACAAAGGAAGTGTCAGCATTGCAAACTAACGGCAACCATTGGTATTTTATTCGATTGACCAATTTCTAATTGAGGAGCAATTGAATTGTATCTATATCCACTACCTATTTTCCCCGTGTTTGTCTTCGACAGATACAATTCTGAATCCGGTCAGCGTGTAACATTAGGCAGACCTACCAAGTCTATCGGAAATTAGCAGTCAATTAGATCGTATTGAGTGAATTGAGAACATCCATAATTTAACAAAGTCTCAAGAAATTTAGACTGTGGAACAGCTCTATAGGTGTTGGGACTGACATTAATAACAGCCGTTGTACTTACTAAATTCCATTACGGAGTCCATAAATGGCAAGACCATTTTCTTATGAAAATGTTTGATCGTGGACACAAGACACATCTGTTAAATGGGAGTAGGAAAACTAGATGTTCCTGCGTCAAATCAGGTTTAGTATAGTATAGTGCAGTATATTCTGTGTAGATTATAGTGAATTAATATTAGATAGCTATACAACAAAGAATTTCTCCACAATTCTGATGTTGTGCTGACCTTGAATTGGAAAGTTGAAATATCAGTTTTATTTTTGAAAGAATATCACTGTAAGCCGACTAAGCTGAACTGTGATATGAAAAACGGTTTCGTTAGAAAGCTGATCTCAGCTATTGGAAAAATTGAAAATGTCACTTCGGCACGACGATGTAAGTCATCCATGTTTCAGAATTTCGAGGCACGTATACTACGCATGGGTACAAATAATTAAGGAGAAACGGTCTACCCAATACTCGAGCTTTTGATAAGATGACGGAGGTCTCGTCAAAAATTACATAAATTCTTGCCAGCTTCCTGCTGCGCCTTCAGGCGGATATAATATACCGAGACTACATCCCCAACACTTGTGGTGAAACGTGCTGTCGGCTCGAAGGATGAGTTGCACCTGTCGAGTGGCGGGGAGAGTTCGACTCAATCAGTATCGGGCCCAACTTCTTCTCGTGTTCTATAGCAGGGAGTAAGTCTTAAGTGGAATATCTCATAGATCTGAAAGACTCCGCATTTGTTTTATCAAACCATCTAAAACATACTTCAGATAGGTATCTAAAGATTTGTTCACTTATATTCAACAACGCAATATTATAATAAGTACATTTGCCTTGGGAATTTTTTAGTACCTTTAATAGAAAGACAAGTACATTGACTTGAATTCTGAAATGGACCGGAGACATTCTTCAGTTTCAATAAATCTGGTACAACGCAAAACACAAACATTTCATCTGTTATACTACCTGATTTTCTCTACAGTCAAAATAGTGACCAAATCGAAATATTACATTTTGCGGAGGGATATCTGTAATATTTTTTTATACCATTTTTAGAGACCCCCTTTTTTAAGCAATATAACGGTGGATTTTTTTTATGCAACTCACATTTAATGATATTAAACGGAAATCCTACACTTCATCAAGCTTAATTCCAGGCTAACAAACCATAATTTATAGTTCATAACACTTTGATACTCAGTGTTAATATAAGTCGTATTTAATAATTTGGGAGTCGCAAACAGGAATTTCGCCACCGTTCATTAGGGGTCAATGCGATGCCATTTAATCCTGCGCTAAGCTCCGGACCTTCGGCCCAAATGTGCTAGCCTAACGCTCGCGCTGTCCAGCATCTAATCCCTTATCATCACAATCGATCCTTGGAACCTCCCCAAAGATGCTGCGAGGAGATGTCAAATGTGACAAAAGATCGCTGTCGAGGGATGAGTCAGCGCCGAGAACGGCCAAGACTAAAAGGAGGGAAGGCATCCCTCTGAGAAGTATCGGTGCCAGAGAATACGGTCTTTCTTATTCCCGAGGAACTATCCTTATCCAAAGACACACGTGCACCGCCCAAGAGACAATTACACCGTCGACCTTTGTCGCTCTGATTTGACACCGAAGAAACCGATTCTTAAGTTTCTGTGCAACTGATCGAAATGAATAGCGACATCTAAATTTTCCGTTTGCCCTTTTAATCAGCCTGTTCATGACACGGTCTGGAAACTGAGCTTTCATAATTCTCCCTCTATAGACTACTGTCTAGTCTCCAAATCTAGTGGTCTGTCAAAAGTACTACATGTATACTGGCCAATTTATGTCAATCTACTGACCGCTGCCGGCGTTAATTGATAATGAGGAAAATATGCTCAATATGAAAATCCTGAAAGTAGAAAAATGTTCATACTTGGTCTATACAATTAAATAATTTTTTCTCTTATGTTTCCAGTTAATTTTAACACCAAACACTTATCTTCAATCTCATCTTTATATAATTAGTACACGTTATTTCGACCGTTTGCTAATCGCTCAAGGGCTGTCACACCGCTCTAGGCGGTTTGTGTAAGGTTTACATGCCGTCCTGTCGACAGCTCTCTACACATGGTTGCGTGTTAAATCTTGAAGAACACCAGATATCGGACACATCTTTTACCCAGGGCTATACTAAGTTAACGACGGATACTGACAGACAAGGAACTAAAAGGCTGAGAATAACTGACAAGTGTCAGTCCAACTCGCGCCTGATTCCTCGGCCGGTTCACCCCGTATCAATGTCTTCTAATCACCCAGCCCGCGGCAGATTTAGAAGGGAACACCCTGAGAAAATGCAAGATTGCAGTTTCCTCGTTCGCCTCCAGTTATTGGATCTTAATGAATTAAACATCGCGAAATATCAACTCATCCTATAATATTTATGGAATCTGGCTTTGATTACCTTAAAACATTGCCCATGTAATTCAAATACTAGAATATGTAATTTTCTGATTTAAGGATACTCTCCCACACCCAATTTCTTTTCTCCGGTAATTCTGAACGTTCCAATGAGACCATGTACATGAAAGAAAGTGATAAAGTAATTTAAGTCAGCTTAGAGGAAATTGTCCCCAATTCTAGACAGACTGCGAAGTAGCTTATTCTATGACACGGTTAACATCGTCCATGGTTTTGCGATAATGGAGATAAAAAAATGGACTAGCGCTGCCTAGCTAATGCCAGATATAGTGGAGAGGGAGAGAATAAAAATTTAACGTCGCGTTCAGGAATATTCCAGCTATAGTGACGAGGTCAGGCCTTATGCCAGGCATAAATGAGTGCCAAGAGCTGGAAATTAGAGCTGTCTTCGAACATAATTATCAATTCGTACATATATGGTGGTCAACGGATTGAAATATATAAATCCTTTTCTTTTCAAAACAATGACACGGGAATTACATCATTCTAGGATTCAGAAAATTAATAATTTTGAATTCTATATTGAATCATTTGGGAGTAAATTCAGTTTGGCGGTTTTTTAATCTTCATTAGAAATAATAAAAATATTTTGGAGAGGGACATAATAACATCTTCGAGCCGTCGTCACTTCTAATTCTCGACTTATAGGGCATCTTTGCTGAAGAAAGGGCAGAACAAGGGGAGAACATAACCAATTCAACACACTTGTCCTGAATCTCCGCATGTCAAACGAATTGTTCGAAATTAGTCGAGGGAATCTGAAGCGGTGGGGAGGAAAGTTGAAAATGACGCAGTGATTTTGGAGAGATTTCCCGCCACTGTATTAAGCTTTCCGAAGAAAACAATGGCGTCACAATAGAAATCACATTTCCAGTTCTTCGTGGAATTCCTGGAGGAGATGTCTTGGATAGGCCCTTCTGGTTTGGCGGAGACAAGGCCGATGGCGAGAGACAATGGCACAAGTTGTGCGAGCGATACGGGCCGAATAATTAGATGTATCGCCAAGGGACCCCGGGTTATGGTTAACTTCACAGGCCCAGTATAAGATACACGCGACTGACGATCGTGCAGGGGAATAGATTAATCTAGTCTCAAAATGCAAGCGATCACATTTTACGACCCGGAATCAATGAGTCCATGTTTTATGGTGACAGGCCGGAATCTGGAAGCGAATTTCATTCTCTCTATAGTCAGACTGGAAATCACGAGGCCAATGTAACTTGAATCGTTGTTCACAAGACATGTCCTTAAATTCGCGAACACTTTCTTGAAAAAAATGATCAATAAAAAATCGTGAATACATACGTTCATATTATCTGAATGCTTCATTAAAATTTAATACCTATAGTTCGTAAATGTATGCCCTTGAGTTATATGCATGAACTTTCACCTTACACCTTATATATTAAACCCATCCACAAAACTTGTACTGTAGCACAATTTTTAATACACAATACTTTGTTGAAAAATTACCCACAGCCTTGCCAACATCGCCTTTCAGACAAACCAGTACTGCCAGAATGAGATGGTATTAACCAATGCAATATGAAGTGTGGTCAGAAGAAGCATCAATGTCATGATCAAGTAGGTATTTGACCATGAAACGTATCATGAGCTGTCGTGTTTGAATCATGAAACATTATGGTTAAATTGACCAAATCGTTTTTACAGTGTAGATGACCGCCCCATACATGGTAACTCAAAAGAAAAAAAATAATTTCCCAGCTCTAGTATCATAATGGCGTATTGTCAGCTTTCGGAAAATACTCGCAACAGAAACTGCAGCGGCTCAGTGAATTAAGCAGATACATTTATTCTTGGCCTGACGGACGTGAGAAGAATGGTCAGCTGTTTAGATTGGACCAGCGCTGACCAAAGTTTCTCAGAGACCGATCGACAAAAACACATAAAATATCCCGTCATGTATTATGAGTCAGGGAAGAGAGCCATGTGATGAACAAACACAGATGCAGGCCATAAAACTCGTGCACAGATTAGCGGATACACACCAAATAATATTAGTTTGTATTAGAAGAAAAGATAATTATAAGCTACGACGAGCTTCATATTGCCCGGCCTTCGACTTTTGCGCGAATTTACGAGAGCTCCGGGAGAGGGCAATGGAGCCATGACAAGTCCCGGGGCCCAAATTCCAAACTCCGCAGATGTATCTCCAATTGACATCATCTCGCTGAATTATCTTTTTTTTGCCTTTCCGGAAAAGTTGTTGATTTAGTGTATTAGCAATCCGTGGAGACCCCAACCCCGAAATAATTCATGTCCACAAACGAGGTCGAAACTCGATAGCCCTCATCGAGTGGTCAAAATTCTATGTATATACATCGCAATATTTTATTGATCAAACTACAGGTATATCTTCCAGTAAATGCATGGCATACTCTGCAGACCAGTGCCCATTGTATTACGATGGAGTGCCCAATCAAACCAAACCAACCATATTCATTTCGATGATGTGGAATGATTTAATGGAACATGGGCCGCCATTGTCCGATCATGGAGTCTAGAGGAGGAGGAACATTAAGTCCTTCCTATGTTTTGGCGGCGTCAGCAAAGATGCCATTCTCTTAGAAAGCTGATTTTCCCACACATATACATGAACGAGGAAGTTACATGCTATGGTTATTTAATTAATATCATCTTAAAGTTACGACCCCGTTTGTTTTCTCTCACAACACTGTTCGAATACCGATGTCCACCATATAATTTGCTTAATTGCAGCTATGTATCTTCCTATTTATTTTGAACTGTAGCCAATGATATAACTTTTTAACGACTGGCAACAACTGCATACCAACACAAGTTCCTCAATATAGGCCTAATCAACGCCATTACACAGTCTTAAGCAAGAGTTCTCCCAAGCCGGTCAATGCTGCAGTGCCGAGTACTGAACAACACGATGGCTATGACATTTACTGCTATAGTACCGCATTAAATGTCAAATACTAACAGATGAATACCCAGAAAGCATGGAGGAATACTTAATTCTTTCTTTCCTAGCCTCCCCCGCTGTAGCTTGAATATAAACAGAACTTGTACTTACTTGTTTGTCTTCAGAGCAAACGCTATGAAAACCTATCGAATGATTATATTGCATGTTAGACAATTTAAGTGGAGCCTTCATAAAACTGAAGCTCTGACAGATAATATTGAAAGTGCTTTGGTCATAATTTCACTTAATTAGATAGTTCATTAAAAGAGTTAATGAATGTACTTACCCAGATAATTGTAGATTATGGCATTCTCCGACTGGCCGCCAGGGTGTTAGGCTACGAGATGGAATTTGGTAATGTCCATTCGTTCAAACTCGGCGAATAAACAACACAATTTCCGCGATAAACTTCCCATCAACTTGACCAATTTCACGCTAAACAAACACTTTATTGGTCATTCCGAGGCACTGAAGAGGTGTAAGCTTCCCCATCTGTACGAAAACATACACATAAGTATCCAGTGAGTTGAGCATCCTGCGCGATCCACTGTTGTTGTGAAACGACGATACTACGCGATGGTGATACGTGGTATTAGCACCGATTTAATGAAATCGCTGGTCACTTCTAGGTCAGATGTTTTCGGTTTTACTGCAGAAATGGGGAATAAATCTATCCACGTTCAAAAAATTCTCACCGAAATATGCCCTGAGGGCATTTCTCAGTGAACACCAAGGAGCTTCTTGGTTTCCTTGTATGTATTTCGATACAAAACTTCCCATTTAAACAAACTCGAGATGGATGCGAAAGTAGTTCGAGCGAGTGATGGTTGTAGGCTCCATGTTGTAAGTAAACACCCTCTGCCGGCGTACCGTATATACGCTCCAGTGCTGTCTGGTCAAACTGCGGCAAAACTCACGCACTTGTTTTGCGGTGAGATTTAGGCAACTGGACAGGTCAGTTGGCTTCAGTTTGGCCCCATCATTTATCACGTCGTAGACAAAGTAGGCAACTACCTAAATGTATATAGACTTCACTTGACCGCCACTGACCACGGGGAGAATCGACTTAAGTTTGACGTCTCCCACCAGTACATCTGTTAGGATACCGTTATTTGACTGATTTCCCTTTCCCACCAGATGCGGTCAGTAATATATCACTGTTGGAGTCCTCCGCTCCTCAGGCACCGTCCGTCTATGTTCGAGGTCCGTTGTAGATCAGACCTGACTGTGGAATATCGGTTACCGTTTCAGTCTGTTTGACTTCCATTCCATTTCCAATATAACGGCACCGCTTTATATATTAATCCATTGATCAGCGTGACTGTGGTCTGATACATGTAAATACACATTCGCTTATGTGGCCTCCCTTTCTGAAATGTATCTTTCCTTATACGCCTCGGTTCTTCTGAGCCTAGCTCCAGCGAAAAAAGCTTATATGTATTTTATCGGACTCCTGAAGTCATGCGTTCATGCCCTGGTGGACTTCTTTCGACTGTTCTGAAATAAACAGAATGACATTCGTATAAACAAATTAGCGCTTAACACAAGAAAAAGTATATACCCACTTCAAATGAAACAACACAGACTTCCTATAGCTATAATCTATCAGAGACGCGATCCTTCTGGACCCTTAGTCGAAATCCTGTCTAATATCAACGTTTGCTAAAATAACAGCAACGACCGGGCACATTCCTTATTCCACTTAACGACAAAAGCGATATTGGAATCGCTGATATTGTAATA
Organism: Hanleya hanleyi; assembly: GCA_036873755.1. Lineage (NCBI taxonomy): Eukaryota > Metazoa > Mollusca > Polyplacophora > Lepidopleurida > Hanleyidae > Hanleya > Hanleya hanleyi. The sequence goes on from JAVTVY010031807.1 coordinate 72,819, forward strand.
TTACCATGGAATACTACGGGTACTTCTACTAGAATCGGGTAAATACACAGAGTATATATTAATGTCTCGCTATGCCGGACAGTTGAAGTGCACTGAAGCGTTTCTTATGTTATTACTCTTATCTTAATCAAGGGAGTCTTGGCATCCATCCGAGCTCATCTAACAATAATATTCTCATCGTTCAATTACATTAAGAGGACCCTATTTCCCCATTTCTGCAGCCACTAACGTTATTTTATCCCTTCCCGATAGAGATCTCATAAAGCAAAAATTTTGAATTATACGGAGTCACCCCGCGTGCATCGCATCATATTGCCATCCATTTCGGATCGGTTAACTATAGTCTCGCTGATGTACTGGAGAAATTGAAAACGCCAGACATAAACAGGATAATAACGTTTAGGGCTGATTACGGTCCGGCCATTTGAACTCAATCATTGACCAAGTCTATCCAATTGGCCGAAGGGGAGACTATAGAGGAAGGAGTTTGACATACAGAACAATCTTTCAGAGAATGGAACCTGGTAGGTCTACCTACATCTGACTTTTATGGTGTACATTTATATGTAAAACACTATTATAAATCTTACAGATACATGCAACGGTCTGATATTTTCGTGTAATAATGTTTGTGGAAGCAATTATTAGGGCACCAGTAGGCTGGTATACAGGCTACACTGAATTTAATAATTCAGAAATCCCCAGACACTAACAGTATTGTGCGAGGAGAGCCTTCGGACTATGCTACAAATGTAATGAAGAGCTGTTCACAATTTTCAATTCTAATCTACTTTTAAGTCAGACTTATATGTCAAATCGTTTATCAAATACCAGTTAAGGATTTTATAGAAAAATTAAATGAAGAGAAGAAGCTAGTAGAAGAAGTAGAAAGAAGTATTCTAGCTCTGGAATGTTCCGAACATATCTCACTTACATTGCTTCATAAAAGGAGTTCATCTACCCATCACAGCAGAAGCTGACACACTTAATCTGTGATAAACTAGCAGAACATTTGTATATTTGGAGTATTATTGCATTAAAAGTGTTTTTCTTGGAATGGAAATTAATACTGTTGAAGCTAATCCAAGTAGACGAATAGAGATCGAGACCATTTTTATGTGCCTTTTTTAACTTATAATATGTATAAATTACAAGCGTCTGGTCCGTCATTCATAATTCAGCCGTCGTCCATTAAAGAATCCAAAATCCTATTCCATATAACAGTATTAGCAACAAATTCAAAAAGACAATCATAGTATACATAAATATAGGCTAGTTTCCTGCAAGAGGGAAGCGGTCAACAGTTTCAATGATGCCGGCAAGACATAATGATGTTCCAAAAATATCAAATCCGTATCGCTAATCAGTATTCTTAATCCATAATATTCGTTGTAAATTCGTCATCTAGAGAATAATGTATCTCAGTCACGCTTTGATTGTGACTGTTCATATGAGCACCATGAGGATCTTGAAGTACATGGGTTCATACGGCCCCTAGCCCCCGGTTAAAAACGGAATTAGACACAAGTTACGAAACGCAACGTCATAGATCTTGCACGCTACGCTCGTATTTTGCTATCAGCATGCGATATATATCGCCAAATTTGAGAAACTTTGAGTTGAGGCGCTTGGTGGTATAGACCTGTTTTATGAGTTTCTGCAACAATGTTTTGTGAAGTTGATTAAAATCGTCACATTTAACACAGGATTTAGCAAATGCTACTAGGCGAGATATGTATACGCCATATGTAGGTCCCACTGGAATATTACTGTCCAGAACTGTCCTACACTTAATATAGGTCTATTTATGGACTTCTGATACTATTTAGGTAATATAGAGAATAGATAGCATTTGACAAATGATGACGTCTCTAGCTTTATTTATGAGTAAGGACAAGATCTTGTCAAAACAGTGAAGAGGTTGAGTCGGAACAGTGATAGAGAAATGAAGAATTGGTTCAAAGTTCACAGCATGCCAACGTCCTGAGATAGTCCATATGTAAAGAGAGAGAAAAGAGGCGGGCTACAGCCTATGAACCGTGCGAAACAGTAACCACATGGAGAGTTTATGTCACCCTGTCATCCCCATCAACATGGGTCAGTGACAGACTGAAAACACGATGACAAATTTGTGGTAGCGGTTTCGTAATGAACACCGTAAATGCTAGATCTGTCACCGAAGCGAAACGGGATCTCGTATCTACTTACTCGCCAGTCGATAAATTATACTAAAATCACAACTATCGTCATCGGAATCTTATGGTGAAATAGGATTTTTTATTGTGTTTTATATTACATTATTGTAACACCTGGTCAATGCATAGCCCTGCAGTCTCCATTTTCGAAGAAAGAAGGTGTAGTCCAAATAAATATCTTCAACATACATTGTTACAGATAACATCAATATGGTGAAGGGCAAAATAGCTTAATAATCACTTTTCTGAATTTCTGAATGATGCAGAGAGTACATCACTGCAACAGTAAGCATCGAATTTCAAATTAGATCTCGGTTCCTAACCAAACAGGATTGTCATTTTTTCCCGAGAGTATTAATCTTCTCGTAATCTCTGCTAACAAATACCAAACCAAACAGAAGTAATGCCTGGAAGTTGATAAATGGTGGTACATAGTAGTAAGGGGCTTGACTGGTTTTCGTTATACGGCATGCGAGCGAGGGAGGTCATCGGGTCTTGTCGAGTCTCGCGGGATTAACCGTGAGGTTCTCATGACTGATTCACACGCGTTGATTGATGTCTTAGTCCGGCACCGGGTGCACGGCAAGTGCATGTTTTCGGCTCCGCACATGTGCTGATAAGCGCAACCTTTAGGCCAGATAAATGCAATTGCGCATGCGCACAAATTGCTTCTGCAGCTTCAGAGATAATAATCATGTTATCCGTCGGGAGACTTTCTGACATAATTTCCCGTGGTTATGGAACGCTGCAATCGACGGTCATGACCAACTATTTATGGGAGAACAAATTTAATATGACTCGCTTTGCCTTCGACTTGACAGGTCAATATCTGTAAATTTTCAAATCTATTCACGCACAGCGTTCTTGAGACCATTAAACTCTTATCGAATGCATCGCCATACACGAGAACAAAAAACTTTGTTCATGATTTATGGAGAAATTATAGCTTTTAATTTTCTTCCGCTGTAAAAATAGTCCATTTCCCACAATTTCAAGCATTTTGAATCAGAACTGCAAAGATTCAACAGCGCGATGATATATTATTAAATATGCATCATAATTTATATGAATACTTGAGTCCCGTCTTGTGAGGTCTCGTTAATCTGTAAAGAGAGTATCTTGATTTAGCAAACACCGCTTTCTGATAACATATATGGAACTCATAAATAATATGGAGAGCCTAAGTGAGCTGATTTCAGCCCCAGCAAAAAGTTATGCGTTATTGCAAAAATCTTCACACACCATCTAATTAGATAATCTTGATACAGTCTGCAGCAGAAAATGGAAGTCAGATTCACACGCGATAATCGTCCATGTGCACGCGCATGTTAGTCAGAAACACGAAAAACAAGTATTCAACGAAGATGGCTAGGTCTGTTTCCCCGTTATCTCTCAACGTTAAATCACTAAATGACGTCAGTTCCTCGACGCATAGGATCTGGTCGAAAAGAAAATCTCGCGATATTTGGGATCTGCGAGACTGAAAAGTTTTCATGATATTGGCAATATCGTTTTAAGCAATGACAGGTTATCTTGGGTAGGAATAAATTATGTATATACTGTTCAGAAATTATTTGTATCGAATTGTTCATGTTCATTGTTATTGTCTGAGATGTGTGGACATATATTGTAAACGAAATCATTGCACCAAAGAATTCCCACAGCATTCTGACCGACTAATGCAGTAATGATGTATTGCCACGTCCGAAATTTAGCTCCAGATGAGCTTCCGGGTAATATTGTAGCCAAGTAATATTACCTCAAGGGAGACATTATAGCATTGGACATTTATATGTCGTACATATAGAACTGTGTAATGTTGTATGGTAAAACGTGTTTTATTATGTCCCTAATGCGTCTCTAACAAGACCGTGTGCCGACTGATAGGGTCATGAAATAGCGGCGTACGGTAGAATTATTACTCAGTTTAGAGTTCCCTGGTCTTTTATTATCCCAATTCTTTATTGAATCTTTATTCCTTAGGTTCCTATACTTTATTGCTTCGGCTGTGTCGATGGTACCCGTCCAACACAAAGCCCCCGGACCATCAATGCGTCAATACAGTCGTATTAAGAGTTAGAGATGTGACTGCAATCTCCCAACTGCTTAATATACAGTGCATCTGGCGGTCAACCGTTAAACGTTCATATTTATGGCAGTGTTAACGAGATATGACAACGTATTGCTGTATCGATTCTACCATGATCCCACCGAACACATCCCGGGAATCAATGTGAAGGAATTCCTGGCGATCTCTGAGGGGGATCGGGGGCATGGAACAAGTACCGTACACTCTCAGAAAAGGGTTCTTTCTTCAAAGATTCATTGCATGAAAATATGGTTCCATAGAGAACCCTCTGAAAGTGTTATCATCACGTTTCAGATTCTTTCAACAAAAAGGGTCTAGAAAAACACTACGTAGTTTAGGGTACCTATTAGAGAACATTTTTGGTGAGTGTACGGTTTAATTTGAATGATTTGTTGTTCAATATCATTTGACCTATACTTGTAAAGAAAAGACAAAATCTTCTTGGAGCCATCGAATAAAAAATTGTTACTGTTTTGACCTATTCTGCCTTTCGAACGAAATTTATAATAAAACACATAAACGAATAATTATATTGCCATGGGCTTCGAAAATTTGTTCTGCATGCTGTTTGCTCGGAAAAGTTGTGGACGAGCAGGGCAGGCTAACATTTGTCGGACTTCTATCTTTCGCCTGTTTACAACGGCCACCATATGCGAACCTTTCGTGACAGAAAAAAAGAATAATTGACAAGCAACTGTGGTAGGATGTTATCAGGCTTTTAATCTATGTTGTCGGGAGAAAGGCAAAAAAAAACCCATTCACTACGACAGTGCCTGCTAAATGGACAAGTGTGCGCTGGTCAAGAATGCTCTCTCTAAAAGTGCAGGGACGCTGTTCCTAAAGTTTAACATCGACGTGGTAAGAGGAAATGCAAGTTCACTCGAAGAATTCAAGAAAAATGCGTAGAAGAGTAGAAAAAATCCTGATGAAATGGAATATTGAAGGCACATGTGACTTTTGCGGGTTCTGCTTCATATGTTTACACTGAAAAAAAATATGAAACACTTTGTGTCCATTTCATAGTAAAATCACAAACGACCAATAAAGGCAAGAACTTTATTTACAGTAGATAGCAAAACCAAAGTTCAACGTTAGTGGATTGAGAAGAGCGTGTGGAAGGGCACAAGTGCGAGCCTAAACTCAAATATTACGAAATAGTAAGCCGCGCTGAATGGGCAGGAAAGGTCAACGTTCAGTGGACATATTGTTATAATATTTTTTTATTTCTTCCTATCAGAAAACCTCTTACGGCTTCTTTTTCTACAAAATTCCTCCTACCCTTCCTTCTCCTTCTGTTCTCTGAAATGAACGTAGATGCATATACGCCTGACCCCTACGTATGATAGACTACGTACAGAAGCTATAGTACCTCATAAATGGAGTTGAAATCTGGGCATTCTCTAATAATGGCCTCATCAACTGCATCTGTATCTGATCACAAGGAATTGTCATACTGACTGGAGCAGTGGATGACTCTATCTTACATAGTCTCTGTGGTTTCTACTGATGACGGTCATGACAGGAACATCTTTATTGTTTTCCTCTTACAAGACACTGCTTTGTGCTTATATACGTCTCTTGTTTTAGTATCCTTTAAAGCTGGGAATGAGATAATCAAATAATTAGACTTTCTTATGGATGACAACTATATTTGTTGAACTAGCGTGTTCTAGCCATATGAACAATGAACGACAAATCAACTAAATACCTTTTGGTGAGCACTGGATGAGCATATTGTAACAAAACCAAACAAACATTCAAAACAAGTTAAATAGGAACGCCCTATCAACCGTTATATTTCTGTTATGCCTGTCTGCAGTATAACCGTAAATCCAGTAGAATATTATCACTCGGATTCATGGTATCATTTGAGCCCTGCAGCACAATGTCATTTTCCACAGTCAGTCAGCCAAATCTAGTTTCAGCAGCTGAAGCTCAGAAAATCTTTGAATTTTTGTTTCATTGTTACCAAACATGTTCCAGGTGTTTTAGTATACCTACATAGCTGGCATTTGCTCTCATTGATACGGATAAGTCTCCTTAAGCTGTACCCTATATATCTATTTAATTAACATGATCAAGAAGGGTGTTGCAGAAAGTTTTTTCAGACGATTAAGATATGTAGGATTCTACAGAGAAAGAACAAACTCATCAAACATCAGGAAGTGTACACAGAAAAAATTCAATTTAACCAACAGCTTGGAATATATATAAGTGAGACTGTACTTGATTGTAACAGGTATAAGCTTCAACGCATCATTGTCTTCTCTATATTTTTGTACGCACTGATGCTGCGTATGTTCTAACGGAAATGTTCTATATCTACTCTCTATATTAATTACAAGCGTCTTGCCCGTCATTCATAATTCAGCCGTCGTCCATTAAAGAATATCCGCGTCCATAATCCAAAGACCTATTCCATATTCCATATAACAGTATTAGCACCAAATTCAAAAGGACAATCATAGTATACATAAACATAGGCTAGTTTCCTACAAGAGAGAAGAGGTCAACAGTTGTCAATGATGCTGACAAGACATCATGATGTTCAAAAAATATAAAATCCGTGTCGCTGATCAGTATTCTTAATCCATAATAATCGTTGTAAAGTCGTCATCTAGAGAATGATGTATCTCAGTCACGCTTTGATTGTGACTGTTCATATGAACACCATGAGGATCTTGAAGTACATGGGTTCAAACGGCCCCTAGCCCCGGGTTAAGCGAAAATAGACACAAGTTACGAATCCCATTTCAGATTCTGAAAATAACTTGAAGGAGCCATACGCCTTGATTGTATGCTGCCTTCTATTACAATATTGATACGTTATGATTTTTCTGGTGACCTTGATCCAAATCACCCCACCTTATCGGGCCTATTTACGTTTTAATGCACCCCTCCGCTTCTGGTCCTATAGTCTGTATTCTGACTGGCGTATCATTTTCAAAGTGCATGAAGTCAATGAAATAGTGTTAGGGTGTATAGAAGGCTGACGGCGGCTGCATCCAGTGCTAGGGAATGGCAAAAGACCGCCTTATTACTGCGAGATTTTGCGATGTTTTCTTTTCGTCAAATAATGACGGTAGCTGGCGATATGTCAAATAGAATAACATCTTCTTAAGACTGAATAGTTTGAAATTCGCCATCAAGTATGTCGGAAAACAGCTTCCATAAGGAAACGAGTTTTAGATTTGTTGTTGTTTGACATAGCGTAACATTGCCGAGACTAGTTCAAAGAAGTTTGTTTAGGCTTGGATCTAGTCGGGAAACTCTAGAACACATATATATCACCCCATACAGTTGTCTTGTATATCTTTGGATTTTTTTCTCGTTGTTGAAGAATTGCGGAAATAATCCAGCTCATGCAGCCCACAGAAAAATGTGACAAATAGCCGAAAAGTTAAAGACTATCTGGGTTATAGGTATATATATATATATATATATATATATATTATTCTGATTACGAAACAAGTTAATCTTGAACTAGCCATGCTACGATGTTGCGTAAAGAAACAAGTATCAGATAATGCGACAAGTCTGATGCAGGATAGCTTCATTACCAAACGCTGGAAATTCGGGAGTGATATTCGTGAGTTGATGCGCGCATGTTCATATCATCATAGCTGTACGCGCCTATCGCCATTGACTGTAGATGAGAATACATGTCATTTGGCTCAACCATGTCTAGTATAGAGGATGGCTGAAATCACATTTAGCGCTAACCCAGAGACTGTAAAGTTTAATATTTACCTACAATCAAAGCGTGACTGAGATACAGTATACTCTAGACATCACAACAACTTGGAATAGCATTTGGATTAAGAATACTGATCAGTGATACGGATTTGACGATATACGAGCATCGTGCTGTCCTGGCGGCATCATTTAAAACTGTTCAACTATTCTTTCATTCAGGAAATTAGCTTATATAGGGTTATTATTGTTTCAAATTTATGCCTATACGGAGTTTGGTGCTGGCATTTTGTTGTATGAAACGAGGTCATTGATTATATGGAGGCTGAAAATCTGTATGGACGACAGCTGACTAATGGATGTCGAATCCGGTGGTAGTATTTTATATACCGTCTCTGGTTATGCCCATGAGATATGACGTCGGCGTCACGGATTATTCTGATACCCAGGTGTTTGCATTTATCCTGCATCAATGATAGTAACCCCGCCTTTGATAATAATTCCACTCTTTATACCTTGGTTAATTAACAATGAAATTAATTCTAATTGAGTTCATTAATTGAGTATCACTGTGCTTGCATTTGGGACTCTATATCAGCATACCATACTCCCAATGGGCAAACAAGGTCTAATTATAACTGGTCAGCATCCATTTCGAAGTTCCAATTCGCACAATTAATTAAGTTGCATGTCATATTAACGATCATAGACTATGCAGATAGATAGATATACCATAGACATCTTTATTTATCAATATCGATGTACTTCTTTCGTCTTGCCATATTTATTGTTCTGAAAATTTGGGCATATATCAGTTGCCCTCGGAAACCTGAAAAATCATATTATTTGGAAATCGGAAGAAATATACCTTATCCCAAATATATATATGTACGTGTCAAATATAACGATATTTAGTCACGTACTCTTCTTGCCGACCAGAAACCACAGATATTGTTAATGAGAATTATCCACAGCCAGTTAAACATGACAAAAATCGTACGGAGAACAGTTAATAACGGCGCGCGTTGTGGTAGTTATATCGGCAGATGATGATAAATGTGAGCTTATTTGTCACAAACCTCGAGACCCAAATCTAATTCCTTCACGCAATTCCATCGTCTGTCATCATAGCCGACATACACAAATTACAAGTTAATGCCCGATGAATAATGACGTAGTAATGATTTCCTGCGCGAGCCCAGAACTGGGTCGACCGTAGAAGGTAATCAGCCCATGTTCAATCTTCATAATGCGCCCACGATTCCCGAGTCGAGGAAAGCTTGATATAAAAAGATTTTACCGCCTTGATAAATGTATATTTCTCATAATATCTTTAGACCTTTAGACCTTCATGATATATTTCAAAATTGTGAAATGTTAGTTGTGATTATTCCGATGTTTTATTCCCCTAAAATAGGAAATGCAATGCGCTCTTGTTTGCTGGGCAAAGGCTAATGGATCCCACAGTGGGCACACTGCGCATGGATTATACAAGGAATGAGGTGTAGTATAGTGAATATGACAAACATAATCGGAAATGTTCGTGAATTCCTGATATAAGGGTAACGAATCATAAACTGCCGGAAAGGTTGTCTATGGTATAAACACATCAATCATCTTTGAACAAAGCGAATAATTCACAGATTGACGAACATATAAATGTAATCTTGGTTGTATGCTGTTGGCAATATTAGCAATTCAAACAATGAGAAACTGCACGCATCCTGGCCAACTCTCATCTTTAGTTTATCAATGTCTCCCTCGATGAAGTTAGGTGTCTGATATAACCTGGAAATACAAGGGTCTAGTCCGTCATTCATTATATTCAGTAGTCATACATTAAAGAATTTCCGCGTCAATAATCCAAAGACCTTATTCATATAACAGCATTAGCACCAAATTCAAAGAAAAACAATCATAGAATACTTAAACATAGGCAAGTTTCCTGCAAGAAAGAAGCGGCCAACAGTTCTCAATGATGTCAGCAAGACATCATGATTTTCCAAAAATGTCAAATCTGTATTGCTGATCAGTATTCTTAATCCATACGATTTTGGTTGTAAATCTTTGTCTCCCAGATGTCTCGCAGTCACGCTTTGATTGTGCCTGTTCATAAGAACACCTTGAAGATCTTGAAGTACATGTGGGACATACGACCCCTATCCCCGGATTAAGCGGAACTACAGACGAGACGTCTCGTCATAGATCTTGCACTCTACGCTCGTATTTTGCTTTCAACATGCAGTATGTATCGCTAAATCTACACAGTCACGAATGTAGTGCACAGAACGTTCTTTTAGCAATGTGTGTTGACAAATTAATGATAATTAATCAACTTTCTGATAAGGGTATGACAGAATAGTTTAAACTATGAAATATGTTCGTGTCATTGGCCAGATGCCACCTTGCGTTCAGGTTAAAATGTTATCAAGATTGAAACGCTTATCAAAACACATTCGGTGGAAAATAGCTAGGATTCAACTTGAGATGCTTTCTGTAGCGGATATTTCAGGATGTGTGATAATCTTTGCTATTTGTGACACTTAGACCTGTCAGAGAAACTTCGACCGAGGTTAGTGGCGTAATGCCGTTCAGGAGGCAGGGCAAATGACCCAAGCACCTGGAACAATGCGAATGTTGCCCACACATATCTTCGTTTCTGTACGGTAGTAGGAGAGGTAAAGCGGTGTTTACACACTTCAAAGTTGTTTCTGTTTGAAGCCATAAGTTTAATCCAACATTAAGTATGCATAAATTAGGCTGCCTGAAGCTTCAAGGCTTGAGAAAACTTTAATCACAGAAAGTGTATCTGATATCCACTATAGCTTTGATTTGAAAGGAATTATCTCTCCATCTTGGATCAGCTCTACGAACCCTGTAGCGAGTCGTTCGGACGTCTCATGTCAAATATAGAGCAAATGAAAAAAATGGAGAAGATCCGATGAGAGTTCTTAGACAAGGATATTATAATATTCATACTCTAGATATACCATCTCCATTGTTGGATATCATTCATGCCGACTTTGTATACACATATGGAACGCATAATGAGTCAGGTTCATAACGGATCTTAGAACCACATCGATTTCACCCGCAGTCGGATTTATTGCCATTACGGTTTTTATATGGTACCAAATGCAATGCTCGCGGCAAAACCGCCTCAAAGAGACTCGTTACCGATGATAGATGCAATCTGGCAGCATGGGCAGATATCTATCGCGTAAACAAATTTGCGGATGGAACTAACAGCGACAGTTGGTTACCGTTAATTGGCCAAGCTGGAGTTTTCAGACCAGATGACAAACTACATGTTTTGTTTTCACATGACATACGCGCTTCCCCATGTAGTTGACTCTACCGTAGAATATAGATAACTTTTCGGTATCTTCACTTTTCTCTAAAGATGTTAGGCGAAGCGAAATTCCCTGATTGATAAGTTGTTTAGACTTCGTCTTTTCCTCGATGATTTAGCTTGTTTTTAAAAGACTGTATTCGTTTGCTTCAGAATTTCGGCCAACAAGTGCAATTTGCGGCATATGCGTCCACGAATAAGAATACCCAACGATCAATGCTAGGCGGTCGACAAAATGTCCTATAATTATACGAATAAGGCCATCGTTTGGAAAGAAACAGTGGGATATATATTTGATATACGGATTTTGCCGAAGACAAATCCAAGAAATTGGCAGAAAGTACGACCATAATTGTTGGACTATCTAGGACATCAACGTGTTTTAGATCCCTAATTCGCTGGCTGAGGGGTAATCTAATAGAGATTAATGTTATCGAACAACTTGTCCTTATTCAATCAAGCCTAAAAGTTTGGACATCCACTGCTCATTAGAGTCCATGATTTATTGCATGGCAAACAAGCTGCTACAACTATGGTGTCTTATAGAACAAATGAGTATAATTTGCCCAGTGCTTTCAGAATTGCTTGTACCGTTCATAATTGCACCTCTCCCCAATTTTTTTTTACCTAAGGACAATGCCAATGTAGTTCTCATAAATTGTGTCAAAACATTTATTAAATGTTATTGTTCATGCGCCTTCTCCGGAACATAAAATGAGAAGTAAAAAAAAAAAAATGAGCTATATCATTTAATAAATCTTGCTAATTGAATTTGTGCAGGTTTTTTTGTTCTCGTGTTTCTGTGAATAAGATATGTAGACGAATTCGTTATTTGGAGAGAATGTATAAGTATCAGATCAGGTATTCAGTATTCAGCCGTCGCACACAATTTCAGCGTCAATAACTGTAAGACCTTGTCCGTACGACAAGTAGCATCAATTCCAATTTGCATACAATGAAAAATTTAAACGGATCATATAAATTGGAGCGATATGCAACAGGTGGGGACAAATGACGACGTCTGTCGGCTGAAAAGCAACCATATGACTCGACAGGAAGGCTTCCCTTGGCACCTCACATTCAGACCCGAGAATACGGTGGATTCTCGGACGTAGGCTCAGTGTCCCAGTCGCGATTTTGTTGCGCATGTTCATGTGGAGACTATGAAGTATCCACACGGCCCCTAGCACCGGCTTAAGCGGAATTAGATACGCTAGCGCGGGAGCTGTGATGACTATAACCTCACGTTAAACGGAATCAGACGTAAGTTACGAAAGGTAGCGCCAGAAATCTTCCACGCTAGGACCGATGTTCTCTTCAGCATAATCAACCCTGTTATTCGTATTCGCCGCCAATTATAACCCTGTTAGACTCATACCGCTCAAGACGGTACTAGTGACCTTGAGCAGGGCGTGTTATTCAATATCTCCACATCTACACTATACAGAATATTGGTCCATGGGATGATCTGATTTCTTGTCAGAACGTCGTCATCTTTTCCCGCCAGCCTCACATTTTTGTATATGTAGCGTTTCATTGAGAATTAACCACCGAATGTCGAACATGTCCTTCGGGGTAAACATGGGTTCCCAAATGCGGTATAACACTTGTACATGGAGGCGCTTCCTGAGTCTGGTTCATCAACTCAGAAAGTAGAGAGCATGGTATCGTTGCGTAACTTAAGCCATTTATCATTCCAATAACGCCTGATATAGACCATAATTGTTCCCCGAAGAGTTGAGGAATCCGAACTTCTATCCCCAGGCAAAAACACAGACGAAATGATTTGGTGAAATATCGCTCATTACATCCGGATACCCAGATGACCTTTATAGGCGTCGTTACCACGGCGGGAATTTTACCACGGGTTTGAGCGAGTTAGTTTTCATATACGGTGTTTGACCGCGGAAAAATGGACGCGACCCAAAGGAAGTCATTACCCCGGGCAACATGAATCTACGACTTCACTTCCCTGGGTAAATAGCATTCAAATGGGTCCAAAAGACAACACATTGTAGGACACATAACAATATGCTTTGATTGATGTGTTTTCTAATGTTTGGCACATTGATTGAGGCCTCACCATCGGTAATGAAAGGGGAATGGTATGGCCTGCAATTACCCGGGCAGGAATATGGAAATTACAGGCAAACACCGTTAGGAACTAAGCTCAAAATCCCGGACAATCTTCAGGAAATACGCCGCTTCTGGAAAAGTGAATTGGCGTGTCCGACTTGAAAGCGGCTATAATTCTGCATTCAATAAGTCACCGTGCTTTATTATACAGTCCAAGCTTCTGTCAGCGTTCGGAAGCGGCTTTGAATTCTAAATATTCCATTGTCTTTTTTGATCGATGAATGGTTTGCTTTCAAAAGTTGGATTCCAGCGATTCTCTTCAAAATCCAGTTTCAAATTTTCAACACACCATATAGAAATCAGTGCTTTGATTGAATTACAAAAACGCATTTCTACCTTCTATTTAAAGAAGGTTATTTCTGAAAAGGATATTCAACCGCAGATTACAAATTTATGTTTTTCACTTTTTTTATCATAAAATATAGCATATTTGATATAGAATACAGGCTAACAAATTTGCCTATATAATTAAATGCTAATGCTGATATATATATAGGCCGTTGCATCGGGTCTTCCAGATCCGAGTGGTATAGACATGAATGGTACAACCGAAGCGTGAATCTTGCAAATTAATTTTGATAAAATAATACTTTTCAACACTACATTGTACAACAGGTACAACTTGATTTAAAGCGGGTTATTCAAAGTATCTGGTTAACCGGGGCTAATCTTCCTCAGGGCTTTAAATCTTTTGAAGACAATAACGTGCACATTTTTGAAAGCTGTTGACCAATAATCACCCTTTTGAAAAACTACATTCAGTTCAGTTGCATATGTACTGGAATGTTATTGAGGCCATGTTACCTGATGCATATCTAATTTGATGCCTGTTCCATCGATGCTTAGCCCCAATTCATCATATCGCCTTCGCCATAATTATTCCTATTGCAAAATTAGCTGAGACCTTTGGTTAATTATGTGTGCAATGCCAGACGTATAGGTTACGGAGAATATCAATGCTCTTCATTATATAGGCTAATTACAACTTTTATCCAGATCATGTGTGGTCCGCAGTATACAATAATTATACGAAATGATAGTACCCTGCTTTGCGCCGAGCGTTTATTATATACAACACTTGGCACTTACTTCCAGAGGTCTCTAAAGAATTCAATAGTACATTGATGCCATTGATCGATGTTCATCAGCTTCATGTCTGCGTTTGTCGATAGAATTAATGTACTTACTATCGAGAAGTACGGAATACGGTATAAAGCCTAATGCAATTGTCGAGTCTGACCATGGCTCTATGGTCATTCAGTGAAGCTTAGACATGATACCTGTCCAGAGAGAGGGCTCATTATAGTGTGTGTATCACCATTCAGGGATCAAGGTGGCCACACTGGCCACTGCCTCTAAATCAATAAATCACTTGTACTAGATCTAATACTGCAGTACTAATTTGATGGTATTAAGTACCGATATAGTATATCCGGATGATACAGAATACAGTAGATTAACTGACTCCCTTTATGCATGTTGGAGGCCAAACTGGTGACTTACAATCTTAAAAAATGTATGTATCTTATTAGAGTGGATATGCCAACACGGTGGCAAAAACCCTAGTTCAAAGTACAAAATGAAAATCAATATTACTAAATGATCTGTATACAGTATGCATATTTCTAACTTGATTTTGGAGCCGAAAAAAATCCGTTTCGGAGAAATTGCGGTAGATGGCGCTTCTTATAAAAAGTTTTAAAGTAAAGCGATCGCGTTGAGATTTCAAAGATAGGTGATGAATAATATACAGGCACGAACGAAAGCAATGTTCAGTTTTCTGATTGGTTGAATGCCATTTACGTCATTTCTCTAACGTGCTATTCTTCTCCAAAACGTCTGAAACAATCACTGAGTAACCTGGCATACATGATCATTGAACCATTATGGCTACAATGGACCAACCAATCACGAACCAATAAAGGGTTTGTTTCCCTGGTAACCAGAATACCATCAGTAACAACCAGAATGCTATCGCCAATTATCTGTGATAACAGATTTTCAAAGCTTTTGATGCCGATTCTGATTTTTGAACTTTTTAAGCTAGAGCTTTTCTAGTATAGCCGAAATAAGCTAGGTGTCAATATGATTGACAATTGCTCCGAAACCGTTATTGTTGCTTGCGGTAATATTTGTCATTGATTCCGTAATGATACATGCAAGGATATAAGGTATGATACTGTGTAAGTTGCAGTGCGTCATGGTAATATGTATAATGGCCTTGAGCAGCTTCTATATTTTACCAGTTAATGGTCAAACCGATGATAGATAAAAGAAATAAATACGATTTTAACGACCTGTTGATATATCCCATAGGTGAATTATTGTGAAATGAGATAAACATAGAAAACACCAAAGCAGTATATACGGTACATGTATATATATCATTTCTGAAATTCGATTTTTCGACCTAGAAACAAATCTTCATATATCAACGCTCTCATCCAGTTTTGGTCATGTCGAGGTTGGCATGTTGACCACCAATAAGGGGCTATGCAAAATTTATCAATGCATGGGGTAGGACCGGTGCAACAAGGAAAATCAACTAAAAAAATCCTTGTTCCCCCTAATCTTAGAATCAAAAAAATCTTTGGGTCCTATCTGGATCTTAGGTAAAAAAAAGTTATAGTCCTATCTATGCTGTGCCATACATGTACCCGAATTTGGCGAGCCGCATCTGTAAACTGCATCCTCCAACCAATCTGTGATATGCACATATACTTTTGCACATTTTGATGGTATTCCACAGGAGGGTCAGTTATGGCACTACCCCAAGAGTTTCCAATATTGAAATCTAATGATAATGGGATTTGTTTTAGCAAAATTGGAGATGTACCGGTGTACATAGTCTACTTCAGTTGTCAGCTGCCACTGGGTGATTATGAAATTTGGTACACCTGTCTCTTAGGATCAGAAGATATACCTGTGCTATTTATGAGATGAAACATAAATTTTTGTCCAAATTGGCAAATGATACGGATTTTTGTGCAGCAAATGTATACATGTATACCTGTACATCTGTAGTTTGCTGCAGTTGTCAGCTGTCAATGGATGATTATGAAACTTTGTACACATGTTTCTTGCGATTAGGGGATGTACCTATGCTATTTATGTACACATGTTTCTTATGATTAGAGGATGTACCTGTGCTATTTATGAGATGAAATATTAATTTTTGTTCAAATTATGAGGGTTGGACTTAATAAATTGGCAATGATAATGTACATACATGTACGCCTGTACATGCATGTACAACTGTACATGGAAAGTTGCTGAAGCTATCAGCTTTCAGTGAATGATTTTGACACTTTCTACACATGTTTCATACGATTTGAAGATGTGCATGTGGTATTTGTGACATGAAATATTAATATTTGTCCAAATTATCGTGGTTTGGACTTCGTACTTTTACCCGACATGGTTTTTGTTAGGCAAAAATTTACATGTACACCTATACATGGGAAATTTGATCTACATGTATGCTTTCAATACTGTTGCAGCTTCAGCAGAACAATGCGAGATGCTTGGGTTCTCAGAACGCTTGTCAAAATATGGAACAGTGGTCCTCCACACTAGCCTGTATTTAATTTATGTAAAATCATTAATGATTCATATATCTGATACCGTTCAACTGTTCAATACGAAAGTTGGTATAGATCGTCGATGCATCAAGCGACTTCCATTAAATTATCAAACCATTTTTTTTCTGATTGAACGGAAACCTTGGTGGCCATCTTCAATTTATTCAATCATTAATGATACATGTACATATCTCTGATAATGATACATATTTCGGAAATTGCCGACATAGCTCAAGAACGGCTATCCCTGGGCACACCAAACTTGCATCATATTGCCTTGACCTATAAGCCTATCGAATCGGGTCCCCAGAGACGAAGTATTTTCAGAAGCTCAGCTTCGTATTTTTTCTTATTATTATTATTTGTTTGAAAAATAACTCTTGGCCCTATGGATAGTCAGTCTTGTGGGGTTGAAGACTGAAGAGAGACGATGATGAGCATTGAATGTATATATAATGTAAGAAGCATGTCGAGACCAGAAACTTAGACCTCATACAGGTATACACCATTGTCCATTGTATAAGCTGTTTTGGTCGATTTGATTGTTCACTGTATTTATTCTCTTGACTTATTGTTGTTGTTATATCTTACCTAAACCTTTTACTTGTTCCGTTTTGTTTAGTTGTAATCTTATGCATGTGAATTATGTCGCCAAGACCACCGTAACCATTTGTGTAAAACACACATGCTTAAATAGAACCGCAATCGAATTGAATTTAATAAACGATGCTTTGATAAACTGCTGAAAGCAGTGAAAGCAGTTAGCAAAATCAATCAATCTGAGTTTGTCATGACTTTTTATAATACTATATTTACCATACACAAAGGCAGTTTGTACTGTGATCATTTAGTCTAGGTATTCCAATGGAAATGAAACTGGCCTTCTCTCTCGTCGACTTTACGACAAAAGAGATGATTACAATTTCGACATCGTAAACTATCCCTATCTGGACAGTAATATACCAGAGGGACGTGCATATGGCGTATACATATCTTGCCTAGTAGCATTTGCTAGGTCCTGTGTTAAATGTGACGGTTTTAATCAACGTCACAAAACATTATTGCAGAAACTTGTAAAACAGGGTTATATCATCAAGCGCCTCGACTCGAAGTTTCTCAAATTTGGCGATACATATAGCATGCTGATAGCAAAATACGAGCATAGCGTGCAAGATCTATACGTTACGATCGGTACGTTTCGTAACTTGTGTCTTAATTCGCTTAACCCGGGGCTAGGGACCGTACGAATCTATATGTTTATCAAGATCCTGATAGTGTTCATATGAGCAGTCATAATCAAAGCGTGACTGACATACATCATACTCTAGATAACAACTTTACAACGTATATCATATGGATTAAGAATACTGATCGGATTACGGATTTGATATTTTTGGAACATCATGATGTCTTGCTGGCATCATTGAAAACTGTTGACTGCTTCTGTCTTGCAGGAAAGTAGCCTAGTTTTATGTATATTATGATTTATCCGTTTAATTTGGTGCTAATGTTATTGTATGAATTAGGTCTTTGAATTCTTTAATGGACGACGGCTGAATATTGAATGACGGACTATACGCTTGTATTGGAGAAATTACTTTATTTCGCCTCTTCGGATTCTCGGATAAGGATCGGATTTTCAAAAGTGAAGTGAGGACGAAAACGATCCAATTTCAACAGAACGACAGATTGTTAGTTATTTTCCACATCCAGGACTTGGTTGCAAAGTCATTAAATGAATGGTACGTACTTTTCGTCAGTATAACGGGAAAGAAAAATGTATACAGCGACATACCCCTTGCGATCGTAGGATTGATAATGTCACGGACGCACATCAAATTAAAACGTGCGGTATATGTTCTGACCATTTCTGGAATTGGTTGTTTCAATTTATTTAAACACTTATGTTTCCTGTATACAGTATTCTCAGCCTAAAACAGGGGATTTCAAAATATTTGTTCTTTCTGGCATTTTCGTGCTTCGATTGAAAGCATGGAAGACGATAATCGTCTTGGCTTTGAACTGCTGGAGCGAAAGTTTTGGAAGTTTTCAGCAGGACACATTACTGGCAAAATGGCATATGGTTGATGCTCTAATATGATATAGCAATGTAACAGTTCTGAAAACCCTTGTACTGTTAATAGCAGCTCCAAGAATTCAAGTGAAAATCCAGAAATTCTCAGATTAGCCCAGCACGATATTTTAGCACGTAATGGCTTCTTGAGGAGACGTCAAGGTGGGTTCGGTGCGCCTGGTCATATCTGCGCGTTGGCAGCCCAAGGAACCATTCAGTTCAAGAAACGACTCGGCCAAAGCACTGCTGGAACACGACCACATTATAGACCAAAGTCATATGTTTCGATCGCGGAAGAAGTCGTATAAGCCATGATCAAAACACAAGAAAAAGATTATTCACGGCCATTTGTTTTGCAGGAACGCCCCAGGGAGTTTTACGTACATGTCTTGGCAAAACTGAATATATTAGGCATAAACTGACTGGGTCTTGAACTTTCATGGACTTGATATTTTCGCGGGTATGGTTGTTTGCAGGCTTAGTTGCATCTGATGATCAGTCCTGTTGAGATCCGTCCTGCTCCAAATGTCGGGTGATATCAGAAGACGGTCAAAAAACTCCAACAATTCTGGAGTTAATTCCCCGGTTAAACGATGGATATACGAAGACTAAATTGACTTGAAAGACATTTGGTTTCCATTAGAGATATTATCGTTATAAACTACATAAGGAAAGGTCATGTGCAGATATACAGTCTAGTAGAATGGAACTCAGCGAAATTTAATAAAGTCGAGCACATCACCTTCATTTAATCATCTGAATTCGATACAAAACCGTATTCGCAGGTCACTGGGTTGGCATATGCAGGAGTTTCAAGTTTCAGGTATTGTCATTAGGTTAACCAGAAGGGCAATTTGGCGAATAACAGCGTAAGGGTGAGCTGATTTTGTAAAGCTAGATAACCAACAATAAGCGATGTGATAATAGAATCAGTATACCAGAATCATTGACCATAACGTAGACTAACGCAGACTGATAGTCTATACGTCTCAAGGCCTTCTCTCTTGCAGGAAACTAGCCTATGTTTATGTATACTATGATTGTCTTTTTGAATTTGGTGCTAATACTGTTATATGGAATATGGAATAGGTCTTTAATGGACGACGGCTGAATTATGAATGACGGACTAGACGTTTGTAATATCCAGACTACATTGATTTTTATTGGTAAATACATGTACTATAATCTGTCCATTTTAGTTAGTCGTCTACTTTGGAGCTTGTCAAAAATCGGTAGTTAATTATGCATAAATTTTCTTTTTTTGCATCGTGTAGAACAAACTGAACTCTATAAAAAATTACCCTCATTCCTCCGTGATATCGATAATTATCACGATTGAAATAACTTTGCAATTCTCTCGTTTGCATAGGGAGACGTTTCAATATATTCGTGTTTACTGGCACAAAGGTCAACAATGCCGTGTACGGTCATAGAAGTGTGTGCGGTCTATCATTCGGCAATTTCACCGGGCATGGGATGCAAGCGATACTCTGATGGACCGCCTGTTATTACTTTATACGGCGTCAATGACCATTGTGCTATAGTCAGCATGTATAGATTATGGCGTCTCCCTATGTAATTGAGGCCATGTACATGAAGAACTGCACTCGGGTTTTATATGGAGAGAATTACAAAGTTATTCCAAGCGTGATATATTATTGATTTCACGGATAAATGGTAGTCATTTTGTAGAGTTCAGTTTGTTATAAACACTGCAAAAAAGAAAATTTGTGCCAAGTTAACTAATGATTTTTGACAAGCTCCAAATTAGACAAATTAAAATGAACAGACTTTAAGTGGACTTTAAATGTCCCTTGACAATTATTTGATGCTGACGACTGATAGCCAAGAAAATATGAGAGTAAGTTTAAAAGCCCATAGAGTATTAATACATCAAGGCAACAAAAACTTTCGATGTCAATTCATGTTTATCTCACGTCATGTTTCCTTACGCCTCGTCAGCTGCATTTGACCTCCGTGAACTATAACTGGCTCGAGGAATTGGGGCAAGTGTTGGGTTCAAGATTTGACTTTGTGGCTGGAGGCGCGGGATTTTCTTTCAAAAAGAAAACTTGTCCAGTAGATGCACCAAGTAATCCACAAAAATGCAAAAATATGAAATTTAAGCTATATGTCCTGATATCAGCTTGGTGTTCAATTAAACATAATAGTCCAGATCATGCTGTATACTCCGGCCACGCGAGTGAGATGCACTGAAACATTCATTCACAGGTATGCGAAGAATGTTGTTTTCAGGTGAATGGATTTTACACGCTAATTGCAATGACTCCCGCATATGTAAGTAATCCATTACACATTAATACTAACCGTTAAAGTCATGCTGCGGTTCACGCAATAGCTGAATTATACGGAGGTAAACACATGTTAAATATCGTAGACAAACCGGAAAGAAATTTCAAAGCTTGAGACATTTTCCTTTTGGTATGTTATATGTATGATGGATGGGTGAATTGAGTGCATGTTACAAATTATAATATTGTCAAACCTTTTTAAAGAGAACTTCACGCGATCAATTAGGGGTATTGCCATTTTTGACTTGCAAAAACGTTGCTGGTTAATCCATAAACAACAGTCTAATATAGATGTACAGCTTGAAATAGAGCATATAACAAAACCCCAGATATTTGGACCGCACAGTTTTTAAATAAAGTGGTATTAAATTTCATCTCAACGGCTGATATATAAGCAGTATTGATTTCAATGGGATTTTAGGGGCCTAGTCAAAAATGTGGACTTAGTATGTAATATCAAAAAAATAATTTAACCCAGTGAACATTCACTCTCATTGCTGATACTTTACCACATGTATTACTATATTGATTACAATTCACCACAAAATGGGCCCTTCACCATGTCGATTTCCATGCACAGATAGAGTGTGATGCCAAAATCGCATGTTAGAAGATAGGAGAAAACCTCAAATCTAAAGGAAAATGTAACTTTTGAAATTTTGGTATCTTTGTTGGGATATAGCTGTGGGTTGAAGAGAAGCGACTTAAAACAAGGAAAAAGTAAAGTAATGTAATGTAATTAAAACACATATAAGTGAAGTGGGAAGAGGTGCCGACATACTGACAGAGCCACTTGACTTCACAGTATAGTTTTCTGGTTAACCTATTCTAAAGCACATACCAAGAATCAATGTCCAACACATATCCTGAACATGAACATGAGGTCAGAGAGAGTAACGTAAAGCATATAGACAAAAACAATGTTAAAAGGACACTATACGCCCACTGGGGCCGGGAACAGGAAATGTAAATTTACATACTATAATAATTACAAGACTAGCTTATCATCTAAATATTTTTTTCGCTCAATACCACAGAAAAAGTAATTATAAAAGAGGTGAAAGTAAGCTGATACTATAACACTGAGACTATAATCCATTCATAAATACAGTCATCAATAGATTTAATTTGCATTACAAGCGTCTAGTCCGTCATTCATAATCCAGCCGTCGTCCATTAGAGAATATCCGCGTCCATAATCCAAAGACCTATTCCATTTTCCACATAACAGTATTAGCACCAAATTCAAAAAGACAATCATAGTATACATAAACATAGGCTTGTTTCCTGCAAGAGAGAAGCGGTCAACAGTTTTCAATGATGCCGGCAAGACATATCCCTTTCGCGAATTATCCATATGTCACATAGAAAAAAAGCAATCAATCTATCTTTTGTTTATGATTCAGGGCAAAAAAATGTTTGAAGTGTGACATGGCTTTCATTTCAAGTCTCATCTCTTTCGTAGATAATCGTCGTCTGATATATAATGGGACTTCATAATGTTCATGTAGGTATCCCCATCTGCCCTGCTGAGAATGGAAGAAACAGACGTCACAATGGCGCGGGGAGGAGCATACGACAAAACAGCGTTCGCCATATCCCGAGAGATGACGCATCAAGTTGCTTATTGAAAAACCGTTCAAATTTGACAAAACATAGGTAGGGGGCAAATTAGTGCGAAACTTGGATCATTTGTCATTCATTTTCCAACCTTCGGTTCAGTGAGTGCATCGTTCAAGTCGATTTGGTAAAGGTTCTCCTTTTGTTTCCGTTTTTAGTGTGATGTTTTTAGATATGCACTCAGAATATTGGCCTGTGAGATTATACGATTTCTTATCTGTACACCGGCATCTTTTTTCCCCGTCAGATTTATATGTATAGGGTTTCATTGGGAATTATTGACCACCGAATGCCGAACATGTCCTTCGAGGTAAACATTCACCAAATGCGGTAGAAGACTTGTACATGGAGGCGCTTCCGAAGTTTGGTTCATCAACTCAGAAAGTAGAGAGCATTATATCGTTGCGTAACTTAATCCATTTATCATTCCAATAACGCCTGATATAGAACATAATTGTTCCCCGAAGAGTGAAGAAAATCCGAGCTTATATCCCCTGGCTAAAAGACGGACGAAATGATTTGTTGAAATATCGCTCATTGCATCCGGATACCCAGATGACCTTTATAGACGTCGTCACCACGATGGGAATTTTACCAAGGGTTTGAGTGAGTCAATTTTCATATACGGTGTTTGACCGCGGAGAAATGGACGAGGCCCTAAGGAAGTCATTACCCCGGGCAACATGAATCTATGACTTGACTTCCCTGGGTCAATAGCATTCAAATGGGTCCTAAAGACAACACGTTGTAGGACACATAACAATATGGTTTGATTGATGTGTTTTCTAATGTTTGGCACATTGATTGAGGCCCCACCATCGCTAATGAAAGGGGAATGGTATGGCCTGCAATTACGCGGGCAGGAATATGGAAATTACAGGCAAACACCGTTAGGAACTAAGCTCAAAATCCCGGACAATCTTCAGGAAATACGCCGTTTCTGGAAAAGTGAATTGCCGTGTCCGACTTTAAAGCGGCTATGATTCTGCATTCAATAAGTCACCGTGCTTTATTATACAGTCCATGCCTCTGTCAGCGTTCGGAAGCGGTTTTTGAATTCTAAATATTCCACTGTATTTTTTTGATCGATGAGCTGTGGTTTGGCTTCAAAAATTGGACTCCAGCGATTCGCTTCAAAATTCCGTTTCAAAATTTTCAACACAAAAAGGAAATCAGTGCTTTGATAGAATTAAAAAAAAACCCGCATTTCTGCTTTCTATTCAAAGAAGGTTATTTCTGAAAAGGATATTCAACAGCAGATTACAAATTTCATTTTTTTATCACAAAATAGGATATTTGATATAGAATGAAGGCTAACAAATTTGCCTATATAATTAAATGCAAAATGATGATATATATGAAGAGACCGTTGCAGCGGGTGTTCCAGATCCGAATGGTATAGACATGATTGGTACAACCAAAGCGTGAATCTTGCTGATAAAATAATACTTTTCAATACTACATCGTACTACTTCCATCGATGCTTAGCCCCAATCCATCATATCGCCTTCGCCATAATTATTCATATAGCAAAATTAGCTGAGACCTTTGGTTAATTATGGTGTGCAATACCAGACGTACAGATTACGGAGAATATCAATGCTGTTCATCATATAGGCTAATTACAACATTTATCCAGATCATGTATGGTCCGCAATATACAATAATTATACGAAATGATAGTACCCTGCCTTGCGCCGAGCGCTGACTATATACAACGCTTGGCACTTACTTCCAGATGTCTCTAAGGAATTCAATAGCAGTTGTACATTGATGCTATTGATCGATGTTCATCAGCTTCATGTCTGCGATAGAATTAATGTACTTACTATCGAGAAGTACGGAATACGGTATAAAGCCTAATGCAATTGTCGAGTCCGACTTTGGCTCTATGGTCATTCAGTCAAGCTTAGACATGATACCTGTCCAGAGAGAGGGCTCATTATGATGTGTGTATAAACATTCAATGATCAAAGTGGCCACAGTGGACACTGCCTCTAAATCAATAAATCACTTATACTAGATCTAATACTGCAGTACTAGTTTGATGGTATTAAGTACCGATAGTATATCCGGATGATACAGAATAAAGCAAATTAACTGACTCTCTATATGCACGTCGAAGGCCAAACTGGAGATTTACAGTCTTAAAAATATCATGTATCTTATTAGAGTGGACTTGCCAATACGAAGGCAAAAACCCTAGTTCAAAGTATAAAATGAAAATCAATATTATACAATGATCTTCATACAGTATGCATATTTCTGACTATCAGGTGTTTCGGAGTCGAAAACATCTCCGTTTCGGAGAAATTACCGTAGATGGCGCTTCTTGTGAAAATTTTTAAAATGGGTCGAACGCGTTGAGATTCAAAGGTAGGTGCTGAATAATATATAGGCACGAAAGCAATGTTCAGTGTTTTGATTGGTTGAATCATCGTCGCCTACTGGAATTTCCCATGAGACTTCGCACTTTTCCCTCAAATGTGTGATTCGGAATATTTGTTTTGGCATTTTCGTGCTTCGAATTAAATCATGGTAGACGATGATTGGATGATATAGAATCTTTTTTCCGACAGCTTTATATGTATATGGTTTCATTGGGAACTATTGACTACCAAATGTCGAACCTATCCTTCGGGGTAAACATTCACCGAATGCGGTATAACTCTTGTACATAGAAGCGCTTCCTGAGACTGGTTCATCAACTCAGAAAGTAGAGAACATTGAATCATTGCGTCACTTAAGCCATTTATCATTCCAATAACGCCTGATATAGACCATAATTGTTCCCCGAAGAGTTGAGGAATCCGAACTTATATCCCCAGCCAAAAACACAGACGAAATGATTTGTTGAAATATCGCTCATTGCATCCGGATACCCAGATGACCTTCATATGCGTCGTTACCACGGCGGGAATTTTACCACGGGTTTGAGGGAGTTAATTTTCTGAATTTCATATACGGTGTTTGACCGCAGAGAAATGGACGAGGCCCTAAGAAAGTCATTACCCCGGGCAACATGAAGCTATGACTTCACTTCCATGGGTAAATAGCCTTCAAATGGGCCCGAAAGACAACACGTTGTAGGACACATAACAATATGCTTTGATTGATGTGTTTTCTAATGTTTGGCACATTGATTGAGGCTCCACCATTGGTAATGAAAGGGGAATGGTATGGCCTGCAATTACCCGGGCAGGAGTATGGAAATTACAGGCAAACACAGTTAGGAACTAAGCTCAAAATCCCAGAGAATCTTCCGGAAATACGCCGCTTCTGGAAAAGTGAATGGGCGTGTCTGACTTGAAAGCGGCTATAATCTTGCATTCAATAAGTCATCGTGCTTTATTATACAGTCCAAGCTTCTGTCAGCGTTCGGAGGCGGTTTTTGAATTCTAAATATTCCATTGCATTTTTTTGATCGATGAGCTGTGGTTTGGCTTCAAAAGTTGGACTCCAGCGATTCGCTCCAAAATCCTCTTTCAAAATTTCCAACACAAAATATGGAACTAAGTGCTTTGATTGAATTTCAAAAACGCATCTCTACTTTCCGTTATTTCTAAAAAGGATATTCAACAGCAGATTACAAATTTAGGTTTTTCAAATTCTTCATTGCAAAATAGGATATTTGATATAGAATACAGGCGAACAAATTTACCTAGCAGTCAGTTAAATGCTAATGATGATATATGCATAGGGATCATTGCAGCTGATGTTCGAGATCCGGATGAGACAGACCTGAACGGTACAACCAAAGCGTGAATCTTGCGAATTTATTTTGATAAAGTAAGACTTTTCAATACTACTACTACTACCACTAATAAGAAACTTGATTTAAGGGGGTTAACTAAAGTAACTGGTTAGCCAGGGCTAATCTTCGGAAGACAATAACGTGCATATTTTTGAAAGCCGTTGACCAACAGTCTCCCTTTTGACAAACTTCCTTCAGTTGCATATATACTGGAGTGTTATTGATGCCATGTTACCTAATGTATGTCCAATGTGGTGCCTGTTCCATCGATGCTTAGCCCAACAACATATCGCCTTCGCCATAATTATTCCTATAGCAAAATTAGCTGAGACCTTTGGTTAATTATGGTGTGCAATATCAGACGTATAGGTTACGGAGAATATCAATGCTGTTCATTATATAGGCTAATTACAACATTTATCCAGATTATGTATGGTCCACAGTATACAATAATTATACGAAATGATAGTACCCTACTTTGCGCTGAGCGCTGGCTATATATACAACGCTTGGCACTTACTTACAGAGGTCTCTAAAGAATTCAATAGCAGTTGTACATTGATGCCATTGATCGATGTTCATCAGCTTCATGTCTGCATTTGTCGATAGAATTAATGTACTTACTATCGAGAAGTACGGAATACGGTATAAAGCCTAATGCAATTGTCGAGTCCGACTTTGGCTCTATGTTCCTTAAACATGATTCCTGTCCAGAGAGAGGGCTCATTATGATGTGTGTATCAACATTCAATGATCAAGGTGGCCACAGTGGACACTGCCTCTAAATCAATAAATCACTTATACTAAAGCTAATACTGCAGTACTAGTTTGATGGTATTAAGTACCGATAGTATATCCGGATGATACAGAATAAAGCAAATTAACTGACTCTCTATATGCACGTCGAAGGCCAAACTGGAGATTTACAGTCTTAAAAAAAATCATGTATCTTATTAGAGTGGACTTGCCAATACGAAGGCAAAAACCCTAGTTCAAAGTATAAAATGAAAATCAATATTATAAATTGATCTTCATACAGTATGCATATTTCTGACTATCAGGTGTTTCGGAGTCGAAAACATCTCCGTTTCGGAGAAATTACCGTAGATGGCGCTTCTTGTGAAAATTTTTAAAATGGGTCGAACGCGTTGAGATTCAAAGGTAGGTGCTGAATAATATATAGGCACGAAAGCAATGTTCAGTGTTTTGATTGGTTGAAACGTTTGGATTGCGTCATTTCTCTAAAGTGCTCTTCTTACCAAAAACGTCTGAAACAATCACTGAGTCACCTAGCATACATGATCATTGAAGCATTATGGCTACAATGGACCAACCAATCAGTGCCTCACCTTGACCCGATTCACGTGGGCAATGACGTCGTTCCGCGCCTTTCGTGGCTAAAGAGTTCTATCTCGGGACTGTCCTATTGACAGTTGCTCGGAAACCGTTATTGTTGCTTGCGGCAATATTTGTCATTGATTCCGTAATGATACATGCAAGGATATAAGGTATGATACTGTGTAAATTATAGTGCGTCATGGTAACATGTATATTGGCCTTGAGCAGTCTCTATATTTTACGAGTTAGCGGTTACATTTGCATTCATCACTGTGTATAATTTATCTCAAGTTTCATATAGTTTCATTTTATCGTTCACTCTGATTGTGATCAGAAATAAACAAATGAATTCGCACGAACATGGATTAGCACATGGACTTCCGGTATCTTAAGTTACAACGCGGATCACATTTGGATTTCCGTCATGGATCTAACAGTCTAACGGTGCTGGGGCAGTCACATCCGCCAGATTCGCGTTTGTATATTGTGATTTAAATGATGTAATGTTCTTTAGGGAGGTAATCAGTCGACTAATGCACCTCCCAAAGTGTATCTCGTGACTGATGTAATTGAAGGGAGGCTATTATTGGTCAATTATTAGATATCACTGGCTGCGACGTTTATATGCCCAGGTTGGATCCTCGATACACGCAGATGTTTTCGCTGTATACTTGTAATCCACTCTTTCCATCCACCAGTAGACTATGCAAAATAGAGAGAATTGACGTAACTATGTAAAGTACAAAGGCCAAAGTTCAGTATTTGTCTGAGTTAATTACTGTAAGCCCACTGAAATATTTGTTTTACTACGATTTAACCATGCACATTCAACGGAAAGACATGTCAGCCTGGAATAGATAGTCAGTACGCATCGAGATAATCATCTCTCTTTCTCACACACACTTTCTCATCGGACCTAAAGAAAATGGCGAATGAAGACGGGAGAAGATATTTGTGAAGACAGACGATGACGAGCGTGGAGAAATTACCTTAGTTCGCCTCTTCAGATTCCCAGATAAGGATCGGGTTTTCACAGGTGAAGTGAGGATAAATTTCAACAGCACGACACATTGTTAGTTATTTTTCACAACCAGGACATGGTTGCAAAGTTCATTTAACCGGATGGTACGTACTTTTCTCCAGTATAACGAGAAAGAAATTTGTAAACCGCGACATACTTCGTGCGATCTTAGGATTGATAATGTCACGGATGCACATCAAATTAAAATGTACGGTAAATGATCCGGCTATTTCTGGATTTGATTGTTTCAGTTCATTTGATTTACAACGCATATAAGGGAAGTGGGAAGAGGTGCCGACATACTGACAAGCCACATGACTTCACAGTATAGTCTTCCAGTTAACTCATAACTTATGTTTTCTATATCATATAGTATTCTCAGCCAAAAAGGGGATTTCGGAATATTTGTTTTGGCATTTTCGTGCTTCGAATTAAATCATGGTAGACGATAATTGGATGATATAGAATCTTTTTTCCGACAACTTTATATGTATATGGTTTCATTGGGAACTATTGACTACCAAATGTCGAACCTATCCTTCGGGGTAAACATTCACCGAATGCGGTATAACTCTTGTACATAGAAGCGCTTCCTGAGACTGGTTCATCAACTCAGAAAGTAGAGAACATTGAATCATTGCGTAACTTAAGCCATTTATCATTCCAATAACGCCTGATATAGACCATAATTGTTCCCCGAAGAGTTAAGGAATCCGAACTTATATCCCCAGGCAAAAACACAGACGAAATGATTTGTTGAAATATCGCTCATTGCATCCGGATATCCAGATGACCTTCATATGCGTCGTTACCACGGCGGGAATTTTACCACGGGTTTGAGCGAGTTAATTTTCTGAATTTCATATACGGTGTTTGACCGCAGAGAAATGGACGAGGCCTTAAGAAAGTCATTACCCCGGGCAACATGAATCTATGACTTCACTTCCATGGGTAAATAGCCTTCAAATGGGCCCGAAAGACAACACGTTGTAGGACACATAACAATATGCTTTGATTGATGTGTTTTCTAATGTTTGGCACATTGATTGAGGCCCCACCATTGGTAATGAAAGGGGAATGTTATGGCTTGCAATTACCCGGGCAGGAATATGGAAATTACAGGCAAACACCGTTAGGAACTACGCTCAAAATCCCAGGGAATCTTCAGGAAATACGCCGCTTCTGGAAAAGTGAATTGGCGTGTCTGACTTGAAAGCGGCTAGAATCTTGCATTCAGTAAGTTATCGTGCTTTATTATACAGTCCAAGCTTCTGTCAGCGTTCGGAAGCGGTTTTTGAATTCTAAATATTCCATTGCATTTTTTTGATCGATGAGCTGTGGTTTGGCTTCAAAAGTTGGACTCCAGCGATTCGCTCCAAAATCCTCTTTCAAAATTTCCAACACAAAATATGGAACTAAGTGCTTTGATTGAATTTCAAAAACGCATCTCTACTTTCCGTTATTTCTGAAAAGGATATTCAACAGCAGATTACAAATTTAGGTTTTTCAAATTCTTCATTGCAAAATAGGATATTTGATATAGAATACAGGCGAACAAATTTACCTAGCAGTCAGTTAAATGCTAATGATGATATATGCATAGGGATCATTGCAGCTGATGTTCGAGATCCGGATGAGACAGACCTGAACGGTACAACCAAAGCGTGAATCTTGCGAATTTATTTTGATAAAGTAAGACTTTTCAATACTACTACTACTACCACTAATAAGAAACTTGATTTAAGGGGGTTAACTAAAGTAACTGGTTAGCCAGGGCTAATCTTCGGAAGACAATAACGTGCATATTTTTGAAAGCCGATGACCAACAATCTCCCTTTTGACAAACTTCCTTCAGTTGCATATAGACTGGAGTGTTATTGATGCCATGTTACCTAATGTATGTCCAATGTGGTGCCTGTTCCATCGATGCTTAGCCCAACAACATATCGCCTTCGCCATAATTATTCCTATAGCAAAATTAGCTGAGACCTTTGGTTAATTATGGTGTGCAATATCAGACGTATAGGTTACGAAGAATATCAATGCTGTTCATTATATAGGCTAATTACAACATTTATCCAGATTATGTATGGTCCACAGTATACAATAATTATACGAAATGATAGTACCCTACTTTGCGCTGAGCGCTGGCTATATATACAACGCTTGGCACTTACTTACAGAGGTCTCTAAAGAATTCAATAGCAGTTGTACATTGATGCCATTGATCGATGTTCATCAGCTTCATGTCTGCATTTGTCGATAGAATTAATGTACTTACTATCGAGAAGTACGGAATACGGTATAAAGCCTAATGCAATTGTCGAGTCCGACTTTGGCTCTATGTTCCTTAAACATGATTCCTGTCCAGAGAGAGGGCTCATTATGATGTGTGTATCAACATTCAATGATCAAGGTGGCCACAGTGGACACTGCCTCTAAATCAATAAATCACTTATACTAAAGCTAATACTGCAGTACTAGTTTGATGGTATTAAGTACCGATAGTATATCCGGATGATACAGAATAAAGCAAATTAACTGACTCTCTATATGCACGTCGAAGGCCAAACTGGAGATTTACAGTCTTAAAAAAAATCATGTATCTTATTAGAGTGGACTTGCCAATACGAAGGCAAAAACCCTAGTTCAAAGTATAAAATGAAAATCAATATTATAAATTGATCTTCATACAGTATGCATATTTCTGACTATCAGGTGTTTCGGAGTCGAAAACATCTCCGTTTCGGAGAAATTACCGTAGATGGCGCTTCTTGTGAAAATTTTTAAAATGGGTCGAACGCGTTGAGATTCAAAGGTAGGTGCTGAATAATATATAGGCACGAAAGCAATGTTCAGTGTTTTGATTGGTTGAAACGTTTGGATTGCGTCATTTCTCTAAAGTGCTCTTCTTACCAAAAACGTCTGAAACAATCACTGAGTCACCTAGCATACATGATCATTGAAGCATTATGGCTACAATGGACCAACCAATCAGTGCCTCACCTTGACCCGATTCACGTGGGCAATGACGTCGTTCCGCGCCTTTCGTGGCTAAAGAGTTCTATCTCGGGACTGTCCTATTGACAGTTGCTCGGAAACCGTTATTGTTGCTTGCGGCAATATTTGTCATTGATTCCGTAATGATACATGCAAGGATATAAGGTATGATACTGTGTAAATTATAGTGCGTCATGGTAACATGTATATTGGCCTTGAGCAGTCTCTATATTTTACGAGTTAGCGGTTACATTTGCATTCATCACTGTGTATAATTTATCTCAAGTTTCATATAGTTTCATTTTATCGTTCACTCTGATTGTGATCAGAAATAAACAAATGAATTCGCACGAACATGGATTAGCACATGGACTTCCGGTATCTTAAGTTACAACGCGGATCACATTTGGACTTCCGTCATGGATCTAACAGTCTAACGGTGCTGGGGCAGTCACATCCGCCAGATTCGCGTTTGTATATTGTGATTTAAATGATGTAATGTTCTTTAGGGAGGTAATCAGTCGACTAATGCACCTCCCAAAGTGTATCTCGTGACTGATGTAATTGAAGGGAGGCTATTATTGGTCAATTATTAGATATCACTGGCTGCGACGTTTATATGCCCAGGTTGGATCCTCGATACACGCAGATGTTTTCGCTGTATACTTGTAATCCACTCTTTCCATCCACCAGTAGACTATGCAAAATAGAGAGAATTGACGTAACTATGTAAAGTACAAAGGCCAAAGTTCAGTATTTGTCTGAGTTAATTACTGTAAGCCCACTGAAATATTTGTTTTACTACGATTTAACCATGCACATTCAACGGAAAGACATGTCAGCCTGGAATAGATAGTCAGTACGCATCGAGATAATCATCTCTCTTTCTCACACACACTTTCTCATCGGACCTAAAGAAAATGGCGAATGAAGACGGGAGAAGATATTTGTGAAGACAGACGATGACGAGCGTGGAGAAATTACCTTAGTTCGCCTCTTCAGATTCCCAGATAAGGATCGGGTTTTCACAGGTGAAGTGAGGATAAATTTCAACAGCACGACACATTGTTAGTTATTTTTCACAACCAGGACATGGTTGCAAAGTTCATTTAACCGGATGGTACGTACTTTTCTCCAGTATAACGAGAAAGAAATTTGTAAACCGCGACATACTTCGTGCGATCTTAGGATTGATAATGTCACGGACGCACATCAAACTAAAATGTACGGTAAATGATCCGGCTATTTCTGGATTTGATTGTTTCAGTTCATTTGATTTACAACGCATATAAGGGAAGTGGGAAGAGGTGCCGACATACTGACAAGCCACATGACTTCACAGTATAGTCTTCCAGTTAACTCATAACTTATGTTTTCTATATCATATAGTATTCTCAGCCAAAAAAGGGGATTTCGGAATATTTGTTTTGGCATTTTCGTGCTTCGAATTAAATCATGGTAGACGATAATTGGATGATATAGAATCTTTTTTCCGACAGCTTTATATGTATATGGTTTCATTGGGAACTATTGACTACCAAATGTCGAACCTATCCTTCGGGGTAAACATTCACCGAATGCGGTATAACTCTTGTACATATAAGCGCTTCCTGAGACTGGTTCATCAACTCAGAAAGTAGAGAACATTGAATCATTGCGTAACTTAAGCCATTTATCATTCCAATAACGCCTGATATAGACCATAATTGTTCCCCGAAGAGTTAAGGAATCCGAACTTATATCCCCAGGCAAAAACACAGACGAAATGATTTGTTGAAATATCGCTCATTGCATCCGGATATCCAGATGACCTTCATATGCGTCGTTACCACGGCGGGAATTTTACCACGGGTTTGAGCGAGTTAATTTTCTGAATTTCATATACGGTGTTTGACCGCAGAGAAATGGACGAGGCCCTAAGAAAGTCATTACCCCGGGCAACATGAATCTATGACTTCACTTCCATGGGTAAATAGCCTTCAAATGGGCCCGAAAGACAACACGTTGTAGGACACATAACAATATGCTTTGATTGATGTGTTTTCTAATGTTTGGCACATTGATTGAGGCCCCACCATTGGTAATGAAAGGGGAATGTTATGGCTTGCAATTACCCGGGCAGGAATATGGAAATTACAGGCAAACACCGTTAGGAACTAAGCTCAAAATCCCAGGGAATCTTCAGGAAATACGCCGCTTCTGGAAAAGTGAATTGGCGTGTCTGACTTGAAAGCGGCTAGAATCTTGCATTCAATAAGTCATCGTGCTTTATTATACAGTCCAAGCTTCTGTCAGCGTTCGGAAGCGGTTTTTGAATTCTAAATATTCCATTGCATTTTTTTGATCGATGAGCTGTGGTTTGGTTTCAAAAGTTGGACTCCAGCGATTCGCTCCAAAATCCTCTTTCAAAATTTCCAACACAAAATATGGAACTAAGTGCTTTGATTGAATTTCAAAAACGCATCTCTACTTTCCGTTATTTCTGAAAAGGATATTCAACAGCAGATTACAAATTTAGGTTTTTCAAATTCTTCGTTGCAAAATAGGATATTTGATATAGAATACAGGCGAACAAATTTACCTAGCAGTCAGTTAAATGCTAATGATGATATATGCATAGGGATCATTGCAGCGGATGCTCGAGATCCGGATGAGATAGACCTGAACGGTACAACCAAAGCGTGAATCTTGCGAATTTATTTTGATAAAGTAAGACTTTTCAATACTACTACTACTACTACTACTACTACTACTAAGTAACTTGATTTAAGGGGGTTAACTAAAGTAACTGGTTAGCCAGGGCTAATCTTCGGAAGACAATAACGTGCATATTTTTGAAAGCCGATGACCAACAGTCTCCCATTTGACAAACTTCCTTCAGTTGCATATGGACTGGAGTGTTATTGATGCCATGTTACCTAATGTATGCCCAATGTGGTGCCTGTTCCATCGATGCTTAGCCCAACAACATATCGCCTTCGCCATAATTATTCCTATAGCAAAATTAGCTGAGACCTTTGGTTAATTATGGTGTGCAATATCAGACGTATAGGTTACGGAGAATATCAATGCTGTTCATTATATAGGTTAATTACAACATTTATCCAGATTATGTATGGTCCACAGTATACAATAATTATACGAAATGATAGTACCCTACTTCGCGCTGAGCGCTGGCTATATATACAACTCTTGGCACTTACTTACAGAGGTCTCTAAAGAATTCAATAGCAGTTGTACATTGATGCCATTGATCGATGTTCATCAGCTTCATGTCTGCGTTTGTCGATAGAATTAATGTACTTACTATCGAGAAGTACGGAATACGGTATAAAGCCTAATGCAATTGTCGAATCTGACCATGGCTCTCACGGTCATTCAGTGAAGCTTAGACATGATACCTGTCCAGAGAGACGGCTCATTATGATGTGTGTATAAACATTCACTGATCAAGGTGGCCACAGTGGCCATGCACTGCCTCTAAATCAATAAATCACTAATACTAGAGCCAATACTGCAGTATAAGTTTGATTGTATTAAGATAGTATCCGGATGATACAGAATAAAGCAAATGAACTGACTCTCTATATGTACGTCGAAGGCCACATTGGAAATCATGTATCTTATTAGAGTGGATATTCCAACACGAAGGCAAAAATCCTGTTTCAAAGTATAAAATGAAAATCAATATTATAAAATAATCTGCATAGAGTATGCATATTTCTGACTATCGGAGGTTTCGGAGCAGAAAAAATCTCCGTTCCGGAGAAATTACGGTAGATGGCGCTTCTTGTGTAAAGTTTTAAAGTAAATCGATCGCGTTGAGATTTCAAAGGTAGGTGCGGAATAATATATGGGCACGAAAACAATGTTCAGTTATCTGATTAGTTGAAACGTTTTGATTACGTCATTTCTCTAAATAAAAGTTCTCTTCTCCAAAACACTTGAAGCACTTACTGAGTAATCTGGCATACATGACCAATGACCCTTGGCCCTTCCAGGATGATTGTGAACCTTCATTAGGTCATCCATTATGGCTACCATGGACCAGTCAATCACGGACCAATCAAGGGTTTGTTTTCCTGGTAACCAGAATGCCATCCGTAACAACCAGAATGCAGCCGCCAATTATATCTGTGATAACAGATTGTCACAGGTTTCGATGCCGATTCTGATTTTTGAATTTTTTAAGCTGAAGATATTCTAGTAGCCGAGATAGTGACAATATAATTGAAAATTGCTCGGAAACGGTTATTGCTGCTTGCGGCAATATTTGTTATTGATTCCGTAATGATACATGCAAGGACATAATGTATCAATAGTTATAAGTTTAAATTATAGTGCGTCATGGTAATAAGTATAATGGGTTTGAGCCGCCTCTATTTACCAGTTAACGGTCAAACCGATGACAGATACAAACAAAATACGATTTTAACGATCTGTTGGTATATCCCATAAGTGAATTGTCGTGGAATAGGATAAATATAGAAAACACCATATACTTTAGATGCATATATCTTTTCTGGAATTATATTTTCAGAAATGGAAACAAATCTCCATAAATCAACGCTCTCATCCAGTTTTGACCAGGTCGAGGTTAGCATGTTGACCACCAATAAACCAGTAAATATGATGTTTTGCAATGTCATTATGGTTTCTTTATGTTACATTTGCATTGATCTTATTCCCATCGTATTCTAGTATAATTTATCTCAAGTTTCATATGGTTTCATTTTATCGTTCTCTCCGATTGTGATCAGGAACAAAGAAATGAATTCACACGAATTCGCCAGGCGTAAGGAAATATAAGTAAGTCACGTCTGTTGACCTATAAAATGTGAGCTCGACTCGAACTGCTGAACAAACATGTCAGTCTGGTGGCGATATCGAGAGTTGGCCGATGGATTCTGAAGCCTGGAAATCCGCGCCCCATATATAGGTTGACATTGCGTACAATTCAGAACAATTATTCTGAGACTGCACTTTATTAACCAAATTTCAGTATATCCGTGGAAAGTAGGTCCGATCCCACGAACATGGATTAGCAGATGTACTTCTCGAATCTTAAAGTTACAACGCATATCACATTTGGACTTTCGTCAAGGATCTAACAGTCTAACGGTGCTGGGACAGTCACATTCACCAGATTCGCGTTCGTATATTGGTATTTAAATCACATAATACTCTTTAGAGGTAAATCAGCAAACTATGCCCCTCCTAAAGTGTATTTCGTGATTCTGATGTAATTGAAAGGAGGCTATTATTGGTCAATTATTGAAAGTAACCGGCTGCGACGTTTATATGCCCCAGGTTGGATCCTTAATACCCGGATATGTTTTTGCTGTATAATTGTGAACCACTCTTGGCATCCACCATCTTTGAACTCTTTTCTGTATCATATAGTATTCTCAGCCAAAACAGAGGAAATCAGAATATTTTTTTTTTGCATTTTTCGTGCGTCGACTCAAAACATGGTAGACGATAATTGGCAAGTCGATGAAATTCGTCTTGGCCATGAGTTTTGAAGTTTTCTGCAGGATACATTACTCACAAAATGACACATGGTTGATGCTCTAATACGATATAGCAGTTTAACAGTTCTGAAAAGCTTGTACTGTTAATAGCAGCTCCAAGAATTCAAGCGAAAATCCAGAAATTGTACCAGATGTGGACCTCAGGTTATTAGAACCAAGCCGAGAACGATATTTTAGCACGTAATTGCTTCTGGGGGAGACATCAAGGTGGCTTCGGTGTTTCTGGTCTTGTCTGCGCGTTGGCAGCCCGAGGAACCATTCAGTCCAAGAAACTGTTCGGCCCAAGCACTCAAAGTACACGACCACATTAGACCAGAGTCCAATGTAAATCGTAAACCATGATAAAATCGGAAGGAAAAGGTTTTCCAGGGCGATTTTTTGCAGGAACACTCCATGAAGTTTTTCATACAGCCATATAAAAATGAATTTGTTATGCATAAAATGATTTGATATTTACAGGGTATGATTGTTTGCAGGCTTGTTGAATCTGGTGATCCGTCCTCTTGGGATTGGCTCCAGATGTCAGGCGATAACAGAATACGAACAATAAAAAAACTTTCTGAGTTGATTCTACGCTTCGTTTAATGCCCAACATATGGATAAACGAGGGCTAAAGTTATTTGAAAGACATTATGACCTGCATTGGAGACATTATCGTTATAAACTAAATGAGGAAAGGTCATGTGCGGAGATGTGAAATAGGACTCGGTGTAAATTAATAAAGTCGAGCACATCACCTTCATTTAATCATTTGAAATCGATACAAAACCGCATTTTGAGGTCACTGGGTTGATGAATATCAATGTAAGCGAGAGCTGATTTTGGCAAGCTACATAAACAACGTCAGGTGATGTGATAGTTAAATCAGTAGACAAAAAGACTATATGTCTCAAGGACAGTCATATATAGACAATGTTGTTTTAATTGTAAATACCAAGATTAGATTGCGAATATCTTTTGAAAATTATAAGATGCACGTGCTGACGACTGATAATCTAGAAGATATGATAGTCCATAGTGTATTAATATAATGGAACAAATATCTTCGACATCACTTCATGCTTGCCTCACGTCATGTATCCTTACGCCTTGTTAGTTTCAATACGTCTATATGCAGTAAACTAACTCGTTCGGGGAATTTGTGGAGGGGGAGGGGGTTGTTGGATTCACGATTTGCCTTGGGGTGGGATTCGAAGAATTCTCTTTTAATTAGCAAACTTGTGTACAGTAGATGGATTAAATAATCCACAAAAATGCAAAAAATGGAAATTTGAACTATATGTCCTGATCACTGCCATATGTTTAATTAGACAAAATTTTTATTTGTTCACTCTCGTTCGCCTTGGTACAGATCATGCCGCCAACTCGGACCATGTGAGTGAGATGCACTAAAACATTCAACCACAGGTATGCGAAGAACGTTGTTTCAGGTGACTGGATTTTACACGCTAATTGCAAAGAC
The DNA here is from genome assembly GCA_036873755.1 of Hanleya hanleyi. NCBI lineage: Eukaryota > Metazoa > Mollusca > Polyplacophora > Lepidopleurida > Hanleyidae > Hanleya > Hanleya hanleyi. The sequence goes on from JAVTVY010031807.1 coordinate 111,980, forward strand.
GTCTGCAGACGCAAGTAATTCATCACACATTAATACTAACCCTTAGCCCTGCTGTTTTTAAGTCTGGGGTTCACGCAATAGCTGAATTATGCGGAAGTAAACACATGTTACTCGCAGGCAGACCGGAAAGAAATTTCAAAGCTCGAGGCATTGTCCTTTGGTATGTTATATGATGGAAATACGAATTGAGGGTGCATGTTATAAATTATCACATCGTCAAACCTGTTTTACGAGACCATCATAACGATCACTTAGGGGTATCGACACCGTGTGCTTGCAAAAACCTTGCTGGTTTACTCGCTAAAATATCATCTAATATTGAAATACAACTTGAAAATATGGTATATAACAAAACTCAGATACTTTGACTGCAATTTATTTTAAAATAAATCAGTATTATTGCCAACGGGAGAATATAATAAATAACATGGATTTTATTGGGATTTGAGGTTCAGTCAAAATGTGCTCTTGATATGTAATATTAGAAAAATAAATTAACGCGATCAACATTAATTTCATTGCTTATATTTTTATCACATATATATTACTGATTGAAATTAACCAAACATCTTTTGACACTTCACCAGATCGATTTCCGGCAATGGAGATTAGTCCCAAAATCGCAGGTTAAAAGAGAGGTGAAAGCATCAAATCCAAAGTTCATAGGTACAACAAATGAACATAACAAATGATCTTCGGGGGAAAGGTTATCTTTTCGCTCACCGCCACAGACAAAATAATTATACAGGAGGCGAAAGATAGCTTAGACTGTAAGTCTGAGATTAAAAGCCATTCATAAGTACTGTCATCAATAGTTTCAATTTGCATGTTGAGTCCCTTTCTCCCAATAATCCATACGTCGCTTAGAAAATAATCAATGGGCGATTTTCTTCGTTTGTGATTTAATGCAAAAAAGTTGCTTGAAGTGTGACATAGCTTTCATTTTAAGTCTCATCCCTTTCGGAGATAATTGTCGTCTGCTATAGAATAGGACTCCATAATATTCATAAGGTATCCCCATCTGCCCTGCTGCGAATGGAAAAAACAGACGTCACAATGGCGAAGAAGAGCAGACGACAAACAGCGTCTCGCGTCAGGCGACAGATCTCGTGAGATGATGGATCACGTTGCTTATTGAAATGCCATTCAAACCTGCCAAAACAAAGGTAGGGGCAAATTATTGCGAAACTTGAATCATCTGTAATTCATATCCCACCCTTCGGTTCAGTGGGTGTATCATTCAAGTCGATTTGGTGAATATTCTCCTTTGTTTCCGTTGCATCGCGCATCAATCCGATGGGTATTTCCCGGTCTCTATGAGATGCGATGATTACAGATAATCTAAAGTTGTATGCTTTTTACGATCGCGCCACGAAGCGATAATTGGCATACATGGGTTAAAGGTCAACCCAAACGGAATTTTTGTTTGTCTAAAAATCCTTAAAAATCATAGTTCATACTTCACTTTGTATGAAAAAAATATTGAAAAAATTCTAATCCGATCAGAAACGCACGTAATATGGGAACAAAGTGGGCTTTTTCACACTTTCACAGCTGGGTTCATGACGTCACGCAGGGCAATTGCCTGAGAAAAAATAGCGGATAACATGGAAAGCGAATGCAGTCAGAGCTCCGATTCAGATGTCGATTCGAGCGATATCAGCTCCTTAGATGGAAATATTTTTCGCCAAGAAGATGAAATACATATAGGAGGATGATGATGGGCAAAATAACAGTTGTTTGAAGATCAACGACGGAATTCAGCCCTATCATTTTGAGCCGTACGGCTCCGACTCTTGACAGTGACAACCATTCTGACAACGTGGAACTTGACGCCAGGATTCGGAGAGGTCGTTTGTTGAATACAGATTGGTTTGCAACTTGACTGGAAACTTTATTATCGTCATCTTTAAGACCAAATGTCCATATATTTCAAACTGTATTGAATGTAGAACGATTCTGTGATGTAAAGAACGAGCACGTTTGTGTTGTTGTTGTTGTTGTTGTTGTTGTTGTTGTTGTTGTTGTTGATGTTACTGGCCGAGACGGCCTTTTCGAAGGGATAAACTCCGGGATTCGACAGAATGGACAGTAAACTGTTGATAACTCTACTGATATACGTCCGATTTGAATTCTGTTTGTTTTCCCATAATCCCCATGAAATACCAATTTCAGAATTATATAGCTTGATAAAAACACTTTCATGGCGAAAAGTAAGCCGTGGTGAGTGGGTGTCGAAACGGCGTGATGGATCGGCATTCACATTTGCTCAATTTTCGACAAATTACTTCAATTAAATTGAAATCGAATGATATTCCCACAATCTCAAATGTCAAAGGATTATGAAAGTATTATTATCACTTCTGTATCTACAGCCATTCACTCCAATTGGTGTTCAGAACCAATAGGTGTTCAGAAAAAAACACAATAAAAGGTGACCGGTTTGCCCGATCACTGTACGACTTTGTCGTTGGCTGATCTACATGCACTCTCACAATTGTAGGTAGACTGGACCCAGCCCCTGTTTCATAATGTATTTTAAAGGGGGAACAAAAGGAAGTAACTCTGCCTATTAAGAAATACTTGAAATAATGTTTCCATTTTTTTTTTATTTATTTACTTATCAAACATATATATTTAATAAAGATCATTTTATTATTATTAAATAGTACATATGAAATAGAGACTCATCCAGTCTAACTTGTAGGTGCTCAAGCAACAAATGCCACATCATGGATAGCATTCTGGGCGTTTATCGGGGACGCGAGAGCGAGCAGGGCATGTACAGCCGTCTCTCTGCCCGAGGCCTCGCTTGCAGGCAAGGTTCGTTCAGCCGATGTCCGTGGTAGATTCTCCATGTCCGATTTCTTTGCCATCATATGCTGATTGTTCTTAGGTTTGATAGTTGGAATAGCTGTTCTCTTTAGTTTTGGTTTGTACCCGAATTCAACTGCTACGCTGTAGATGTCCTCGAATGATGTCTTTCTGTCAAAATGCGCCGAGCAAATTATACGAGTACTGGCTCGGGCCCTCTTTCCACACCCTCGTGTTGCGTACAAATTTCGTCCAATTTGCAGCGATTTTCTCGTCTTTAGGCCACAAATGAATACTAACACCGTCATCTGTAGTAAAACTGCAACCTCCCACTACACAACGTCGCGGCATATTTAACAAATGATGCCCCGATACCCCGAAAATCTCCAGAAATCAGCAGCTACTTATGACTGTGGTATACGGCTTTAACATAGAGAATACAAGACGGCTGTCCCTCCGTGACGTCACGGCTGGAATTGACAGGAGAGCGATTTTCAGCTTTCAAACGGCAATATCTCGCCAACCAGACGAAACAAAATTATTAAAAAAATATCGTTATTTTCAGAATCGAAAGGACTATTTTTGTTTTATTTTTGACCTCAGATCGTTTGGGTTGACCTTTAAAGCGTGCTACAATATAGTTTGTGAATGTACCTGAAGTAACTCAGATAGCACACTAAAATAACGTTGATATTTAGTTGATACTGTTAAAATAATTAGTGCTAACAACAGCACGTTAAAACAACGCTGAGGTATCGTCGTTTGTATCATCACACCCTTTGGCGGCTCCCTCGCTGTCTTTCAAACCACGTAGATATATAGTCATATTTGATACAGCCTGTAGCAGGTGTTTCGATGATTATCTTAGCGTGTGGAATCACTTTTTAGGTAGCATTATACAGTAAACATTATATGTGCAGACAAAATGACACAAGCATATGTACATATCAGATATAGTCAAATGAAGACATTTCCCTCCTGTCGTAACAGTTATCGCAGGCGAGATGGCCAGACCATATTAACTGGCCTCCATTTGAACCAGAAACTCCCGCCAACGTTATAAGAGCTCACTGGACGCCCGCCCGTCTGTTATAACAATACCGCCACATATGTGATTCTTGCTCCCCAAGGAGAAAGAAATTTCTTGCTATTTCCTCACGTCAAGCGCAAGAGATTTGCATTCCTGTGGATCTATCCTTCAGGTAAGAATTAACAGATTAACTGACGATGTACAATTTGAAAGAATCACGAGAGTGGACATGTCAGCACGAAGATAACATATAGCATATTTCTGACTATCGTAGGTTTTGCAGAAAATGGGGGTGCCATAGATGGCGCTTCTAGAAAAAAAACTGTAAAGTTAATCGATGGCATCGAGATTTCACATGTAAGATGTAGGAAGGATGATAGATAGGCATGAAGACAATTTTCAGTTGTTCTGGTTTATTGACAGTTTTGATTATATCATTTTCATTTCTCCTCAGATTCAGTCAGATGTTTTCATTTTACAATACATAGTCAATTAATTATCTGATGTGAAATAAAATTCTTTTTGGGTGGTTTTATCCACAGAAAATCAAAATATTTTGGAAGAAAAAATAGGAAAACATTTCCAGTTTATCCATGATCATTTGTTCGGAGAGATATGCAAATAAGCTCACAATGACCCTATGGTAGAATATAAATTCACAGAGTGTCAGCTCTTACTTCGTTGTCGATCCGGAGATACTGTAGAAAGTTTGGGATGGCAGGTAATGCCCCATATGCCCTAACCCTATATGCCTGGTAGAAATAACGCAGTAATTACAGCACATATAAGGGAAGTGGGAAGAGGTGCCGACATACTGACAGAGCCACATGACTTCACAGTATAGTCTTTCAGTTAATCTATTCTAAAGCACATACCAAGAATCTAACGATTCGTGATATGTGTTGTATCCATACGCTTTTATTGTATCTGTTCATGTGACAACTTGGATGATATGACCACACGGCCCGTAGCTTTCTGGTATCGCGATCGTAATATGGTTTCCTTCGCTAGCAAAACAAAATGGCAACCAGAGTGCTGTCGCCAAGTATATCAATGCCAGCAGATTTTTCACAGGTATTGATGTGTGCTGATACAAATTTTTGAACTTTTGAGGCTGTCGTGAGCCGCCGTAGTAGCCGATATATTATCCATGCCTGACAATTGCTTAGAACCCGGTATTGTTGCTTGCGGTAATATTAATCATTAAATCCGAAACGATACAGACAAGCAGATAACGTATCACACTGTGTAAGCTATAGTGCGTCTGTGTGGTTATAATTCTTCGAAGTATCACGGCCTTGAGCAGCCTTTAACTTTTACCAGTTAAATGGTCAAAACGATGACAGACAAAAGAAATAAATAAGATTTTAACGACCTGTTGATATATCTCATAGGTAAGTTATCGTGGAATGGGATAAATATAGAAAACACCAAAGCAATATAAACATGTATATATCATTTCTGAAATTCGACTTACAGGTGAGACAGCTCCATGGAAGTAAATCTTCGTACATAAACGCTCTCAGCCAGTTTCTTTCAGGTCGATGTTGGCATGTTGACCACCAATAAATCAGTGAATATGAGATTCTACAATGTCACTAATGTTTCCGTATACTATGTTTCATTCTCATATGTCTTATTACTATTGAGTTCAACTACAATTTATCTCAAGGTAATTTATACTTTTGTTTTATCTTTTATTCCGATTTAGATGGGAAATGAACGTGTTTCAATCCAGGAGAATCTTATTGAAATCATCTCGTATAACGACTCATATGGCTAACATTGCGTACAACTCAGGATTGGGATAATTCCTAGGATTGCACTTGATTAAGCAAATTTCAGAATCTCTGTAGAAAGTAAATCTGATCCTACGAACATGGATTAGCACACGGACTTCCGATATCTGCCGTTACAGTACTCTGTATGACCAGTGCCCATTGTAATACGATGGAGTGCCCAATCAAACCAACCAACCAACCAACCAACCAACCATATGTCACTTTTGGACTTCCGACATGGATCTGTCACCAGTCATGTTCACCAGATTCGCGTTGTATATTGGGTACTAAGACGTAATGCTCGTCTGGCAGGAATTAGGCGGGCAATCACACTACGACGCACCTCCCAAACAGTGTATCTCCTGAATCCGAGGAAGTTTCGGTTCTTTAAGGAAAAGCTATTATTGTCCAATTAATATATGTCACTGGCTGCGACGTTTATTATGCCCAATGTTGAGCCCTCAATGCTCGGAGATATTGTCATTGTTCCGTTTTGCAATCCAGAATTTGGATTCACCAATCAACTTGACTTTAATTGAAGCTCGATCCACCAGGTTCATGGCACATATACGTTCATTATAACTATCAATCGTTACTACCTGTTTCCACGCAAGACTGATAGAATAGAAGTATATGTAGCACGAAGGCTAATATTTAGTCTATTTTCAAGTTAATTTTTGAAGGCCCACTGAAATTATTTTTTATTATAACGCGCTCGATTTCACCATCCATCCTTTTCTATATCTCGACAGAAATGTATGTCTGCCTGAAGTATACAGTCTTTGAGTATCAGGAGGACCATGTTGCTCTCCATCATACACACTAGCTGAGCTGAGCTGAAGAAGCTGAAGATTCTCAGATAATCGTGTTTTCACAGGTGAAATGAGGACGAACACATTTTAATTTTAACAGAACGACAGATTGCTTATTATTTTATAGGACCATTACTTGGCTGGAAGTTTCATTCGCTAGATGGTTCGTACCTTTCGTGAGTGCAAACAGAGAGAAACCTATATCCCGTCACATAGCTCTTGCGATCGTAGGGTTGATAATGTCATCGACGCACATCACACTAAAACCTACAGTAAACGGTCTGGCTATTTCTGGATTTGATTTTTTCGATTCATTTGAACATTTATGTTTCTTGGACCATACAGTATCTCCAACCTGAAAAGAAGTTGCCATATTCATACATCGTCTTAAAGCACTGTAGGCGATAATTGGTAAGCCACTGAAAATCGTTTAGCAGTTGTAAACCGTTGTCATGACCTTGACTGGAGTGAAAGATCGGAGGTTTTCAGCAGTATACATTACGCACAAAATGGCATATGGTTCATGCTCTAAATATATCATATAGCACTGTAAAAGTTCTGGGACCTTGTACTGTTAATACGAGCTCCAATAATTCAAACTAAAATCCAGAAATTCTACCAGATGTGAACCGCAGCTTATTAGCACCTCGTCGAGAACGATATTTCAGTACGTAATTGCTTCTGGCGGAGACATCAAGGCGGCATCGGTGAGTCTGGTCGGAGGCAGCCCGAGGAATCATTCACTTCAAGAAACAATTCCGTCCAAGCACACCAGGAACATGACCACATTAAACCAAATTCCAAAGAAGTCGTAAAATATGATCGAAACAGAAGGATAAAGTTTTCCAGGGTGTTTTTCGAAGGAACTCCCCAATAAGTTTTTTATTCAGGTTCCACACATTACAAATCTCGTTCTGCTCTCGCAAGGACAGGTATCAATTTTGGATTATGGATACCCCAGTTTCTAACTATCTCGCAGGTGCGTCCTTTTCCGTTAAGTCGGCGTTCGTTGGTATATCTATTTGCTCGCATACACCATGAGATTATTTTCAGAGCGGTTATATCTCGAAATAGTAATAATAATTTTGTCCTCTCCTGAACCAGATAACCCCACCGGATAATGTCCACCACGCAAGTTGTTATAGATACCCCTGGACACTGACTACAATCTGGCATAACAAGACTGGGTCTTCCCAAGTTCATGGAATCGATATTTCCACGGGTATGATTGTTTGCAAACTAATAGCACCTGGCGACTCGTCCTCTTGAGGTTGGTTCCAGATGTCGGGCGAAAACAGAAGACGGACAATAAAAAAATTCTGGAGTAGATTCCCCAACCAGTTTTATGCCCAACATATGGCTAAACGAGGACTAAATTTATTTGAAAGGCATTAGGACCAGCATTGGACACATTATCGTTATTAGCTGCATAAGGAAAGGTCATGTGCAGATATGTATTCTAGATGTAGTATGGAACTTACTGAACACTCATAAAGTCGAGCATATGATCTTCATGTGTTCATCTGAAATCGATACAAAACCGCATTCGGAGGTCACTGGGTTGAAAATGAAAGAGTCCGAGGATTTCACAGTTTCAGGTATTGAGGTTAACTTAACCACAAAGGCAATCGGGCGAAAATCAATGTAAGCGATAGCTGATTTTTACAAGCTGGATATCCAAGCTAAGACGATGCGATAATTAAATCAGTACCAGAATAATTTATCATGATGATAGACAACGTCCAGATGTCGGGATTCTTACAATCTATACGTCTCAAGAACAGACATATTCAGACTATATTGCTTTAATGAATACCAGGATTAAGTAGATTGTAAATATCTGTTGACAATTATAAGATGTTGACGACAGATAGCCAGGAAGATATGCGAGAAAGTTTAAACGCGAGTCCAAAGAGTATTACAACAACGCAATAAAACTCTTCGATATAACTTCATGTTTATCTCACGTCATACTTCTTTCCGCCTTGTCAGCTTCGATAGTCTAGGCAGTAAACTAACTGGTTCAGGAGAATCGCGGCAAGTGTTGAATTCAAGATTTGCCTAGGGGTAGGGGGGGGGGGATGTTTATATAGCGAAGTTGTGAGCAGTAGATGCATTAAAAAATATACAAATATACAAAAATTGGAAATTGGAGCTACAGTTTCTGATCACTGCCTGATGATTAATTATACAAACACATGGAATTGTTCATTCTCATTCACCTTCACCGAGATCATGCCACAACAAAGGCAATCGGGCGAAAATCAATGTAAGCGATAGCTGATTTTTACAAGCTGGATATCCAAGCTAAGACGATGCGATAATTAAATCAGTACCAGAATAATTTATCATGATGATAGACAACGTCCAGATGTCGGGATTCTTACAATCTATACGTCTCAAGAACAGACATATTCAGACTATATTGCTTTAATGAATACCAGGATTAAGTAGATTGTAAATATCTGTTGACAATTATAAGATGTTGACGACAGATAGCCAGGAAGATATGCGAGAAAGTTTAAACGCGAGTCCAAAGAGTATTACTACAACAACGCAATAAAACTCTTCGATATAACTTCATGTTTATCTCACGTCATACTTCTTTCCGCCTTGTCAGCTTCGATAGTCTAGGCAGTAAACTAACTGGTTCAGGAGAATCGCGGCAAGTGTTGAATTCAAGATTTGCCTAGGGGTAGGGGGGGGGGGATGTTTATATAGCGAAGTTGTGAGCAGTAGATGCATTAAAAAATATACAAATATACAAAAATTGGAAATTGGAGCTACAGTTTCTGATCACTGCCTGATGATTAATTATACAAACACATGGAATTGTTCATTCTCATTCACCTTCACCGAGATCATGCCACAAACTCGGACTACGCGAGTGAGATGCGCTGAGACATTCAGTCACAGGTATGCGAAGAATGTTGTTTTCAGGTGACTGGATAGTACACGTTAATTGCAATGACTTCTGCATATGTACGTAATTCGTCACACATTAATACTAGCTCTAAACCATGCTGTTTTTAAGTATAAGGTTCAAGTCCTAGCTGAATAAAACGCAAACAAACATGTGTTACTCGCAGGCAAACAGGAAATAAATTTCTAAGCTTGAAGCATTGTGCTTTGGTATTTTATAGGGTGAAAGGGGGAATCGGGTACATGCTACACATTATGATATGGTCAAACTTATTTTAAGAGCCTACCAGCATGCGGTCACTTAAGGTATCGACACCGTTGACCTTCAAAAGCTTTGCTGGTTAACCCCCCAGTAGCAGTCTAATATTGAAGTTGGTTGGTTGGTTGGTTTGATTGGGAACTCCATCGTATTACAATGAAGTACAACTTAAACACCCACATATTTTGAACGCATAGTTCTTTTTGATAGAGCAGTGTTTTGGTCAATGAGGGATTTCAAGGCTCAGTCAAACATGTGCATTTAACATGCGATCTCAGAATAATGTTAACACGATGACCCTTCACTTTCGTTGTTGATATTATAACCGCATGTGTTATTGATTAAATTTAGCCATAAAAAGTGCCATTCGCCATGTCGATTTCTGGCAATACTGTAATACTTACAAAAGAATCTGTCGCCATTGAAATGACGTCCAGGATTGTATCTTAGGCAGACTCAGTGTATCAGAGCCAAAAAGCCAGAAGGACGGATTATAAGTTAGTGACAAATAAAAACAGTTGAATATAGCAGGAAATCGTTTGTACGACAATACGACAGACAATGTAATTATAAAGACGGTGAAAGACAGCTAATACTATAACCCTGAGACTATAATCCACTCATAAATACAGTCTTCAATAGTTTCAATTTGCATGCTGAATTCCTTTCGCGCTATTATCCATATGTCACTTAGAATATAATCGCTACCAGATTCTTTCCTTTGCGATTTAACAAAAAAAATGCTTGAATTGTGACATAGCTTTCATTTGAAGTCTCATCCCTTTCGGAGATAATTGTCGTCTGCTATACAATAGGAATCCATAATATTCATGAGGTATCCCCATCTGCCCTGCTGAGAATGGAAGAAACAGACGTCACAATGGCGAGAAAATGCAGACGACAAAACAGCGTCCGTCAGATACCGCGAGATGACGGATCACGTTGGTTATTGAAATGCCATTCAAATCTGCCAAAACAAAGGTAGGGGGCAAATTACTGCGAAATTTGGATCATCTGTCATTCATTTTCCACCCTTCAGTTCAGTGACTGCATCGTTGAAGTCGATTTCGTAAATGTTCTCCTTTTGTTTCCGTTGTTTCACGCATCCATCCGATGGGTCTCCCTGTCTCTCCAAGATGCGGTGATTACAGACTTTTTGCCATACAAAGTGACAAGATAATATAAAATATTTTGCCTTTTTAGATAGCGCCATGGTGCGATAATTGGCATATATGTTGCAAGAGTACTACAATATCGCCTGTGACTGTACAAGAACACTCCAATACAGATATAAGCGCACAAAAATTAGTTCGTTTCGACATATCTAGTTCATCGAGTGATGTTTTGTTTCTTTCAAATAACACAATTGCAGAATGAGAATGAACGGTCATTGTCAACCACTAATGCCATAGACGGTGAAAATGTTAGTAAGCAGGTTTAGAACAGCTGCGACTAAGAATCTAAAAGTTTCGAGAAAAATATATCACCAATGTCAATGTGTGTAAACGTGTACACATACCTTTGCAAAGTTTCGAGGTCAAGGCGAGACTTGGTATTATAGGTATTCTCGGAACTTCAGCTCTCGCGCTTGTTCGTAGGTTGACTTATGGCTCCAAAAACAAGTTGGGTCAACAGATGGCTAAATGATGAACTTCCACTTTATATTTATCTGCTGGGGTTCTGACCTTTGGGTCGCAGTGGTCATGCCTTGCTTATAGAAGGCTATATTTATTGCGTTACAGTGTGAAAAACAAACTGCGGTGGCATATAGACACAAGCCATCCATCACAGAAACGGCTTGCATGCACAGTGACCACTGGGGAAAGCCTATCCTGCAAATCATCTCAGAACGGATGAATTATGGAAATGCCATTTTGAATTCTATAATCAGTTGCTACAGTTGCTGAATAAAAACGATGCTCATAGCATTGATCAAAAGTGAAATTATGCAGGAGTAAGATTATATAAGAGTCTATAATTCATATGACATCGTTACCAGGGGGAATTGCATCACTAGAAGCATATAGGTCAACAGAGCAATGAATCCTATGGATTAACGATTTAAGAGTCAGTACCGGTTGTCTGTCATGGTCTATCGTTTTAGGCAGGGGCCAAATCTCGCAAAAATATATGTTAATTTTTATTGTTTGTAAGTATTTAATATATAATCTGAACGCACACATTACCATGTAGGACATCTGCCTACTAACCACAAGATCTGACGCATATATAGGATCAAGACAGTTCAATAAACGCATAACTCATGCTACAAAACTGACGAATGGGTCACTATACTGTAGATGTCAATGATGTCCATATCTAATCGAAGAAAAAGGATAAATCGACAAACCGTTTCCAGCTTGAGAGTTAACTAGCTGTCAAATATGAGGGATCACTCGAAACTTTACGACCAGTTAACGATTAGCCTGTGAAGTTCGGATTGGGATCTGTTGGTTACATTATTCGACCATTCAGAGGGCAGACTTGGACTATCTTCGAGCGACCAGTGAGCATATCGTCACCTATATATTGTATACCTACTTGTAAGATTAACTGGATTAACCCGTATGTAATACAATTATAATTCATGTGATAATTATGAAGCCTCCAGACTGCGATGTTGCGGTAATCTAATTAAACAGAATGTACCTTACAGTACCGCTATTCGGGGATGGCGATGAACCCATTTGAAGATCAAAGGCGCAATCTAGATTCCATGGCAAATATCCATTGGTTTCCGGTGATAATATCCCATAAACCAGGATATCATTATAAGGAGAATAGCATAGAGTTCATTTCTGGGGGCCACATTCAGCTAAATGGTTATATTCCTTCGTCATATTCATCCACATGTAGAGACAGAAAAATAGTTATGACGTATTGAAGTATAGTGCCACGTGCTCATTTTACTTACTGTATTCATGCATTGTTGCCCTTTTGTATAGCATGCAATATTTTATGGTTGGACGTTATTTTGAGCTGATAGTCGGAAATTATAGTACAAAAAATAGACATCTTATGCCACCGCTATCGTTCATCCCCTTCCTCGTGGCCACCAATCAAGTTTCACCACATCCCATGCTCATTCTACTCAGACTCAATTTAGATCGAACTATGTGTAAATTGATACGAGTGAAGAAATTACAATATTTACTTTCCTCCCAATTTTTCTTGGACTGCATAATATTTCTCGTGGTCGAAATCACAAGGCACGTATAATATTCCACTGAGCTTGCAGAGTTAACCGTTAAAACCGTTATAGTCACCTGTTCCCTAACACCTGGTATATATCAGGCCTACAGCGAGTATTGGTCAGAAACCAGACATAATATTTCGCTATGAGGCTAAAGACCCATGCTCACGGTGCGATTTGTAGTAACAACTTGTAGCATGCTACTCAGTTGCATCGTGAGAACACTCGTGCAATTTTAGTCGTATGCTACAAGTCGTATGAAATAGGGCAGGTCCTATTTCATGCGATTAGTTGCATGCTACAAATCGGGGGATTCCCCCGCCGAGTTGTTACTACAAATCGCATCGTGAGAATGGACCTTAATGAGAATAGATGAAGATGAACGTTACCTGGAACATTGCCAATATAGCACATGATGGTGCATGGTCAACTTCCAACACGTGTAACATAGGTTGTAGTCATTCGAACTGTGTAATGAAAGTATTGGTCGTTGAACGACGATTTTGAAAACTATTTTCAGAATTTAAGGCAATAATATGAAACCCTCTTAGATGGCCCAGAATAGGACAAAATAGTACGAATAACTCTTTCGGTTACAAAACACCATTGGTATTTTTGGGTCTAAGATTGAAATCTGGACAAAGACTTCCAGCGAAATTTGATAGGTATTATACCTGACTGGGCGAGTATGGTTTGTGATATAATTTAAAACGTTTCTATAATATTTAACACTAAAAATATCCAAACAACCTTTTAAAGTTTAAATAGGGAAATCCTCTGAGCCAGTTTGCTTGCCCGCCTCCCATACTCGCTGTGATTGTGTCGGGTGGAATGACCTAATTTCTGCAAGCCGTAAAAATGGCGAAAAGATCTCGAAAAATTGGCGGCGAACGTATGCTCAAATTTGTGGATGTTTGAGAGAAAAGCCAGCTAGGCTATCTGGCGTGGTGGGCCATTTGTGACGCCGAATAGTAGGGAATATAGTTTTCTCAAGACGTGTGCTGCCGATTTACTACATGTTAAGTAAGGGTGTTTTTAGTGGTTTGTAATCTTTCTCTCAATATGTGTCCAGTCCGACATCAGTCGTCGTTAACAAAGAATTTGCACCTCACAGCGAATACACTACAATTAATTGGGTGTGAATTGACTGCAATTTATTGCGATAAAAGTGGTGCCAGCAGTCCTCGCTTCCACCCCACCGCCTCCAACCCCCACAAACACTTTTGGGCCGTGATTAAATTGAAATGGACCAGTAATTCTTCCGGAATGGCCAGAAATTCTAGATATTTGCCCGAGCGTTCACTTTGGTAATAACGTACGCACGTTCAAATTAATTTACATTCACAATTATGCTATAGTTATCGTTTGATGCTATTCTCATTTATTTTTCTCTGTCCCATCCGGTTGACTTTGAGTTGAGAGTCATGGAAATTAGACAAGATGGAGATGTATAATCGCTGAAGAGCTCTTCATATTGAGGGAGAAAATGTCATTGCAGGTGCACGAGAGTTCCGTGAATAAAGTGAGGGATTAATTCCCACTGAGAGGATTAATGGCGCTATTAAACAGCGATACTTGTCAAACTTTGTATTCGATCACTCACCCAGCAGAATCACCGCAGTCCCACTCGAGTCAAAAGCAGATATTCACAAAGCGGAATCTGGGATGGCAAAGTTTGTATCATTTGTGCCTGTCTATTAAAATACACAATACAGATTATGCGTATACGCGGAGACTTGTGTTAAGGACTCTTTTGGCAACTCTCTTGGGGTCATCTCACGCTGACCGGTGCTGGACATATTAGCCCCGATCTCCAGGGTGGTCAAGTGACATTGATTGATGTAGTTTCTCGGGATGCTAATTTCATAACAATCGGACGAATAATGAAATCTTCTAAGCACTTGACAATGAAAAGAAAATCGCTTTTCAACACGGATAAAACTCTCGCGCTTCTCCTAATTTGTAGACAATTTGATTTACAATACAAGCTGGGAGGTCTCTGTATCCATCTTTTAACCTTAGACATGACAAGAAGGGAATTGGTCAAGAACAGCACCGAGAAACTAGTACAATCAATCTTCGCCAGGTGTATCGCTTGTCAGATGACATTCTCATGAAAACATTTACAAAAGAAACTCAAATGTATGTTTTTTTGTGTGTTTTTTTTCCAGATGGATATGAGAAATTTTATGTTCCAACTTCACGTGTATAGAATGAAGATTCGCAAGGTACTTCAAATCTGGTATTAATGAAACGACAGGCGATTTTGCATATATTTTATGAAACAATCGAAATTTGGTATTGACTCTGTTCTCCAAACGGTAGCTGTCTTTTCCATGTCCACTTTACTGGAAATGAGAGATAGGCCTATAGTTCCGATTCCGGTTAGAAATCTAGACATTACAGTTACAGAGATGTCGGACTAAGTTCACAGTACTGACGAGGGTCGTCGAGGAGAGGGTATTCAGCGTGAAAAAATGTTATGAAGATTATCATGAAAGAAGAGACGGCGACGACGCCCCCTCCCCCTCCCCCTCCCCCTCCCACTCTCTCAACTCCCCACACAGACATATCCCAGATAACACTCCTACCTTGGAATAAAGTTGATATGAAGTTTCACGCAAACTTTATATGACGGTCATTTTTCTCATCGACATAAAGACTTCAAGCGATCGATCAAACATCAACGTTGGATCCACGTTCGTAATCTAAAACTATATAGACGTTATCATACATACATTGGTACAATGCCGGTGTGGAGGCTAAGAATTTTCGGGTGTTCCGCTCCTATCTTTTAACCCAGCTAGGACTTTTTTCTCCACATTGGAGATGAGTGTCCGTTTTTAGTTGCAATAGAAAAGGATATGAAGAGGGGCACTAACAACCAGGACACTCTTAGCCATTACACCGGCATTCAGTCGATATAATAGTAATAGTAATATCTTTATTTTTTGTAGTGGTAGGTACAGAATCATATTGTAGTACTCATATACATATAATAGCATACCCAGCCCTATACAGGACTTATCAACCACTCTAAACCCTTATTCGAAATTATATTGTCACGTGGATCGCGTTGGATATAAAAAGTCACGCCTCTTGCAGTATGCCAGCTTGATAAAATTTTCTCGTGTGGTTTTCAAACAAATAATTCAATCTTTCACCATCACTAACCCAAATGGAAAAGATAGTATCTCTAAATAACTGTAATCTTTCTGTCTCGTACAATTCACAATAACATATAAAATGTATTTCATCTTCCACATCTCGACTACTACAGAATTCACAAATCCGCAACTCAACATTTTCTCCTCTAAAACGACCTACTTCAACTCTCAAAGGCATAACAGTTATTTCAATGAGCAAGATGGCGTCGGCATTCAGCAATGAGAAAAGCAAAAGATGAAAGCTCAATGACGTCACGAATCAAAGGTCGTGTGCACGAACCGCGAAACCAACTTTCTTCACAAAATTTATATTTTAGAATTTGAAAAGCAACTTTCTAGAGTACTCAAGGAAAAGATTATCCGTACGAAGCACCCTGCAAACAAGGGATTTTTATCTTCCTGCCTTCTCTGGTATATTTACTAGTAAGGCACGCAGCATATGTATACGGTCTACAGCATTAAAATACCTTCGAGTCAAAATTGCACTTATATTACCGAGACTGGAGCTCAAACTAATTAGAATTTGTTTAAGTGTTCGAATGAGTAATAAATATCTATAATGCAGTAATATTTTCCACTCTGTTTCACACAGACACAAACGTATATAATGGAATAACAAGTAGATACATTCAAAGACGTTCTTCGCGTTTCTTAATTTGTCCTACAAATAAACATGGCGAAGTAACACGAAAAGGCAACACAGAGGTGGCCATCTGTCCTTGGACGGTTATTAGCAGATGTTTAGGTTTGGAAATCCGATGCCAAATCTGACCATAACAGCACATGCGCACGGATGATTTATATACATGTACAGTTTCCCAGCTTGACAAGTAACGGTGAATGTGCGGGCATGTTTATAAAAGAAAGATAACCCGGCGAAAATCGTCTTCGCAGACGGCTGTAAATCACAGACCTGCAGTTAGTACCTGTTAAGTACTTGAAAACGATCCGTGGCAGGTACCTCGGAAATTATATCGGTCCTTTTCCTGCTGAAAATTAGCAGTATTAATACGCCAAGCGCTATTTCATATAAAAATGTGTTTTACTGGCCGAAAAATTTGTCCGAAAAAAAAGCATGTGAATAACGGTATTTCTCAAATTAACAGGGGTTCTTCAAACACGAACATATTGGGAGAAGGTGGTAATGTTGACTTGCGCTGGACTCCAGCGTGTTTGGGATTTATTCAAAATTTAATTTCTTGGTACATTTCTAACTCATTTAGGAGTATTTGTGGCATATTAAGAGCCGTCGGCGTGATTTTGATGCCAAGTGCAGTTTTGTTTTGTATACATCCCATCTGACCACTTGAAACACAATTATAGCTGTCGCACTGACAGTGCTCATCTTCCATCGATGGAGCTCCAAAGTAGTCCGACGAACAAACCAGAGGCGGACTGGAGGAGTTATCAATCAAGTTGGCCTCATCGCCAAGGTGCTAATACCTGTAAAGCACTGGACCGTGATACTGACATCTTGGCAGAAGCTTGAACCGTAAAAGACGAGAAAATCATACAGTATTCCACACTAGCTGAGGGCTTTAACAGCCAATCCTAATAAATTACGACAAATGGTATAAGTTTGACACCCACTATATAGAGTTTGCCAGATGAGCACGAGTATTTTGCCAACTTCCTTATTTCTCTTCATGTCGAACACAAAAGCATATGTGGAACAACATTTCAAACTAGATGTTCGGAATTTAGCCATGGTACGCTTGTAAGCCAATTTTACTCTCGACCAGCGTCATGTAATCGAGTGTCATAATGATTATTTATACTCATGCACCAAGCGTCGATACATGCGTCAGCTTTTCCTTTTCTTAGATGTTCGGAAGTATGGTCCTTTGGGCAGACCCTATATTTGTAAGCTCAGCAACACTGTCCAGCCATCAGTCATGTTCCGTTCGGAACAAAAATCGAAAGTGACACGAGCCCGTTAACCTCACTATTGTTAGCACGAAGTAGCAAATATAGCTACAACAGAACATGATATTTTTTTCGCTGCAGCAGCGAAGAGTGGTATCACCATTCTGCCGTTTTGTGTTTCATCGCTCCTCTGGGAGCCTCAAACCGGATGGCAGTAAAGTACTGATGTTAATTAGCACAGCATACAGAGACAATACAAATCCATCAGTCCATCATTGGTTGGTTCTTGGAAGCCTACTTTTTCCCAAACCAAGTGAACAGGCTTTCAGAAATCATGCGCAAGACGATTAAACATGCCACGTTAAAAGGTAAAGTGGTGGGAAATGGCTTCAGAGGAATGATTTTTGACCGGACTTCTTATCGCTTCGGGATTTTCATTTATGTTCATATGAGCGTCACAATACGTCCTCTGAACTAAATAATTCCTTGCTCTGAGAACGAATATTGATAAAACATTCGTTTCAATTGAAATATTTCACGTCGCCTATCAGTGTTACATTGAATTTGTCAAAGATGCATTTGTTTGCCATACATATACAAACTTATAGAAAATGAGTGACAAAAACTGTTTCAGCTCTATGAAGAGCTTAAATATACGTTGAGTGAGGAGTGGATCCCCTCACGGTTATGTTGGTTGTATTGTGATGGATATGTTTCTGTCTGTGTTTGTTTGTGCTTGGTAGAGAGAGAAACGTTTACGTGACCATGCTAAACTCTTTGTTTGCGACAAACTTGTCGACATTGTCCATACATTTAAGGAAAGCCTGGTAACGATATCTTGGAAATCCATATTAATGATCACTATACACATTGCAGGTGAAGCTCAAGGTATTTCAATTATGCTTCAATTGTTATTGTTCATGTGAACACCATGACACTTCATGAACTTCGTGAATACGTTCGCTTTGCTCCGCACTCATTGGGATATCGTTGCAACCGGAACTCTGCAATGTAATGCAATAATATCCCCTCTTTCCGCGTTTACAAAAGCCCTGTACTTGATTCGAAAGATAAGAGGAACCGTATGAAAAAGTCTATTTGGTGTAGAGGTCACACTAGCACCTCTGATTCAACTCGACTCGTTTTATGACGGTAAGACTGACAAGAACACCTCCTTTCACTCAGAACAGATGCTTCGTACATATATTGAGAAGTAATTTCTCTTCCAAATTACGTTGGTATATTCTCGTCCGTAATAAAACAGTCGTGTTATTGCATCTAGTTTTTAAACACATGCAGCAAATCGACATTATAATTGAACGGAAATGAAGCAATTTTCAACGATTGGTTGCGTGTTTGCTGGCAATGGTAACACGTTTTCAAGAGCTTCATCCTGAGTTAGCTTTTCTAACAACAGGATTGGCATAGCAGTTGCTGTTTTGTGATATATAGTAATGACACCATATCAGTATCCAGTTGACGCTAGGCCAGTACCTACAAAGGTTCTTCTTTCAAAAGTTTTGCCTCGAGTAAAAGAATAGCAGTAGTAAAAGAATAGTTTATTGTAGTTTACCTGTCCAGGCCGGGGGGCGAAATGGCTCATCGCTAATTATTTTTCTTACCCCTTGAGCTAGGGGACTGAAACTTATTACACTGTAAAAAAATGTAAAAAAATGTAAAAAATATCCAAGATGGACGTCATTTTCAAAAACGGCATTTTTTGGTCGATTTTTCGGTCAGATTTTCCGAATTTTTTATTTTTGCAATTGCTCCACAAAAACTGCATGAAAAATTAGCAAATATTAATGTGATATGAAATAAAATAGTTTTTGCCCACTTTTCATCGCGGAAAAGCAGAAATTTTCAAGAAATATGACAAAAACATCACTTTTCTGGTACCCCACGTGGGCGCCATCTTGAATTTTCCCATGATCCACTGCTCGGGGGGTTATGCAAATAGGCTCAAAATGACCCCAATAAGATAAACTATAAAATCACGGAGTTTCAGCTCTCCATTTTTTGCCGTTCCGGAGATAGTGCAGAAAGTTTGGTAGGGGGGCCATAATGCCCCCCCCCCCCAGGTCAGGTACGGTTAAATGAAACAGACCTGTATTTGAACGGCTGGATATTGCCTTCAATAATTATAAAATTATCGAAACAAAAAGAAGTACAATCTACATGCATTTTCCACGTTTAGACTTATTTTCGAATAATTTCATCATCTTGTTTCACATTGTACACTCAAGTTGTAGGTTTTACTACCATCACAAATAATAATATGCATTCAATAATTAAATCCATGGCAATAATTTAAGAGGATTACTGACTAGTTTTAGAAACTGTGATGAATACAATACGATAGAATCATGCAAAATGAACTTACCCAAGAGATTTGCTTTGTAACAAGTCTTCCGAAAAACTCGCCAGTAATGCAAGTGGCATCGCTCTCCGAACTCATCAACACCCCACCGGCCCTTACATATCGCGGGCTGGTTCTAAAACCGCTACCAGCAAACGGACCCCAGCAAACCGCATGTGTATATTTACAGCTGGGAAACCTTGTATCTACGTATATGATGGGGCACAGAAGTAGAGATGTACTATTTCACTAGTGATGGGGTTACTATGCACTTTCTATACCTTTGTCCAGAGAAATCTCACATTTGCTTTCTCTGCCTGATATCATATTTCTTTCGTAAGTAGCTGTTGTTACATGCGCATCTGTGCCAGATTTTGCCATTTGTTCCTTCCTTTGCCTTGGAAGAGTTTGGTAGATAAACTATACACGAATGAGAAACAAATTGACACCGTTATGAGGAAAATTTGAACTTTGTTACATTTCGCCTTTAATGACCTTCATCATATTGACATGAACAGGCACAATCTAAATACTCAAACTTATACAACACGATCTTTGTGGAACACGGCTTATACTGCATGTCGGATCTGATAATATATCAGCAATACTTCGTTCTGAAGGAGCGTTATTTGTCTTGATACACATTTGGAGAACGAATACATTCATTTCATGATGCACTATTGGCAGATCAGGGATAATATGCACACCCAGATGGATAAGAATTGCACACCCAGATGGATACTGTGAAGTCATGTGGCTCTGTCAGTATGTCGGCACCTCTTCCCACTTCCCTTATATGTGTTGTAATTCTGTGAATACTCACCCTGCAATACATTTTGCATGTACTAAATATATTCATAGGGTTGCAGGTAGCTCCCATTGCTTAATTTACAACGCCATCAAATGTCTTCTGTGCAGTCGTCGGAATTATATCTTTGAGATGGCGTTAAAGAGAAACCCCATGCAATGCTGAGGTCAAACAGGTTATTTGATCATAAAACGAATGGGCCATCATATTTGAACCATGAGCGATAAATAAGATTGAAATTTATTGAGCGAAATCTACTCAACAGGAGTTAAGTTTTGTTGAAAAATCACCCAAGCTTTGGTTAATAAATGACTCAGCTCGAGTTTCGTTATCGAGTCACTCAAGTCAGAGTGAAAAATGAAGTTCACTAAAGCTGACTGGAATTTTTCACATACGACTTGAGTGGGATGATTTCCATTATTAAATCTTAATTGTTTCCAGAGAGTATGAAACATAATTTCGTTGCTAAATATATATCCAAGCCACTGAGTTATATATACTTAGCAGTTTTCTTTCACTCGGAATGGCGAAAATGTAAATCAATTTTTAATCTGTGGTTCTTGACACATGGGGCAATGCTGAAATATTTTATCTTAATTTAGGCACATTTGAAAAACAATCTGTGGGGAGACGATTTGATAGATATCCAGTGGTGTCGAAGGTTGCCATTTATTGGTAAAAGGTTCGTTCGCTATTCGAAATATGTCAGACCAGAGCGTTAACCTATCCCATCCGTTATATATAGTGAATTCTGTGTAATAAATGATATCGATCATTTGGAATTTTGGCCTAATAACCAGGTCCTTGTTTTCTATTGTATCCTGAAGGATTTCCTGGGGTACGCTAAGGTACCATTATTTTTTATATTGCTGGATATGCCACAGATTGGTGTCTTTTTCAATGGAATTTTGGCTAACTGTACCATGTCGAAGAAAAGGGGCAGAGGAGAAAATAAATATCTTTTGAATTACCAGTATTGTACTCGGGAGTATTTGTCCAGTCGCTTAGGTGAATAATCGTGACACACCGGATTAAAGCATGAAACTTTGCATAGTTACTGTACATAGGATGCAAAAGCATATCCCGGGTAGGTGCCCGACCTGGGTGACCTTGTTCTCCCAAAATCCAAGATGGCCGCCAATATGGCCGCTAAATATTCAAATGGTCATATTCTTGCTCGTATGTTGGCTAACATTTTATTTGAAGTTACCATATATATGTTTTGATGGGCATGGAGGTCATAAACGAATATTTCAAATAGGTTACAATGACAGATTTAATCATAAATCAAGATGGCCGCCAATCAGTCGACGAAACTTGACGAGATATGGAAATTATTCATGTCCAATTAGTTTATCGTTATATATACAATACAGAACTTGAGCTGTGACATAATTTAGACATACGCGAATAACTGTGTTTCCAAAGAACTTTTGACAGGGCTATGAATACAAGAACGGCATTAGTATTGTGGCTGAGCGCCATTTTTGAATGAAATCGTGAAATGCTGGATTGAAGCTGACCCATTTCGGCAAAGTAAATGAACATGTTATATACAAACATTCCGCATGACGGTGAACGACCTGAGTGACCTAGTTTACGAAAAATCCAAGATGGCGTTCAGTATATCAAACATGTAAATACCCGTCTTTCTGTTCAGTGTTAGTCTTGAATGTTCATTAAAATGACTAAATATACCTTTGTGTTGTTCAGAAATAATATATTGGTAGTTCTAAGCCTTTGAAAAAAATAGTGCCAAAAGATACTATTTTAAAGTCAAATCTCGTATCGTAAGATATGTAAACTATGTAAACTATGAAAGAGGATGTGAAAGTGCTGCGCAATTGTTACTGAACCATGCTAAGTAGCACAAAGTATGTCATCTAAGGTTTCCCAGTAAAAAACTTGAAAGATCGAA